>JAODTR010006828.1:11956-27484 GCA_025399935.1 Amblyopsis rosae | reverse complement strand
GATGATGATGATTATTATTATTATTATGTTCATATTACTTGCTGTTATAGTCACCTGATAAACAATATTTGCAAATCAATTTGTAAATTAATTATGAATGAAAATGTATTTCTGGATATAGTATGCTATAAGAGTTGGACAGCACTGTGCACTGTTTGCAGTGTATTAAATGTTATATTACACAATATTAGAACTAGCGGAATAACACTGATGAACTAGTATAATCTGAGGGTCTGAAATCCCAATTATTTTCCCTATTTCTATTGTATGGTATGATGTGTCCATACACTGCAATGTATTGCTCAGAACAATGGAAAAATGTCAACCATATTCTGGCATTTCTCTGGCAAATCTGGCATCCTGAAATGCCAGATTTGGAAATGCATCCTGGAAATTCATCAGATGAAGACACTGGCCGCCTGCTGTCATTCACGATGAAGCAGTTTGACTGGAGTGTTGAATACAAAACTCCACTGAACATGATTTCCCAAGAGGAACATGGGATACATTTTGACTGAACTTTTGTACAAATTATAAACACGATAACAGACCAACATTCAAAACAGAGCCTTCCCCTAATTCCTTGATTTGAGATACAGTTAGTATGCATTGTAATTATTATCTGTATTTATACTGAGATGTTGGGATTGTGGCGGATTAACATGAGGAACTCTAGTCAGGTTGATGCAACTCTTTTCATGACCCAATCGTGCGAATTAGTACGTGCTCCTGTAAAAAATGCACTATATATCAGACCAACAACCACATTACATGTAATACCATTACATTCTGGAAAGGCCATAAGTCAATTAATTGCATTCTCTGGCACTGACTCCAGGAAACATTTGCTGTTTTTTATTAAAACACTGCAGACTTGGGACTTAACAAAACAAAACAAACATAACAAAACCTACTTTTTGAGGCAAACCAACATTTTACAAAGGAAACTAACTAACATGTTCTTGAAAGAATAGAAGCTAAATGGAATTTAAGACTGCACAAACCAATGGTGTGTGCAGGCAAACATACATTTCAACCCTGTGTAGAGACATTCCATTGATAATATGGGTTGAACCTCTGCATGAAGGATTAGATCAATCTGGAGAAACAGGAGGTGTAAACTAGAATGCAAATGAATGCAGGGGAGTCTCTCTGATCTCGTCTGACCATTGTTATCTCAAACTTTGCATTTGTTTGGTGACAGGGAACATCCGAAACCCTGAAACCAGTGGGTTTTGCTCACCCAGATTACTGAATTCCTGTTTATATATATTTTAACTACGTTTTAAAGTCTTGACTTATGCACTGTATATCTTACTCTATATTGTGGAAGTATTTGAAAACAATGAAACGGTTTAAAAACAGAAATATGTATAATCCACTGTGTGTGTGTGTGTGTGCGTGTGTGTGTGTGTGTGTGTGTGTTGGAGAGGGTAGGGTATGCGGTTAAAAACTTGTCTTTCTGGAAATGAGTTACCGTTACTCTGTTTCTCGTTCTCTTCCATGAGAATGCATCTGCAGTACATATTGTCTGTTTATTTGTATAGCCAACAGGTTTTGGGCTTCTATGCTTCTATACAGAAAATATTCCAGAATGTTAACTGATGCTCTGTAGAACATCTCCACCATCTCCAACATTGTCACCTCCATAATACAGCAGGTGACAGATTACTAATATTTCATTAAATTTCACCGCTTCAGAACATTTAGCAACCTGTGCATGTGGTTTGTTGGCTATGAGCAAAAGCCGTCTTATTACACCCTGGTCTGGACCTACTAAAATATGTCTGCACAAGGTCAGATGGTCCGCAGAGTGTGTGGAGGGGAAGGGTTTTTTCCTTGTGACTTTAATATGTGAGTGACATTGTGTTGCAGTGGCTTACAGTGTGACTGAATTAAACTAATGTAGCAAACAACATCCGATTATCCTATTTTAGTTTAAATAATTTATACATGTAGTTGCTTTTATTCCAGCCTTCACAATATGTCAACGTTGTACAAAATGATATCTAAGTGCCACGCCTGACAACGTGTGAAAGGGGTGTGATTGGAGGTGTATCACCATGGCAATATAATGACGTCTTCTCCCTTGCTGTAATTGGAGGAAACCCCGTGGCGCCAACTGCAGCCTACCAGTCGGTTAAACTATGCCTCAAGGACTACCTCTTTTCCCCGCGCTGAAAAACTACTGGCTGAAATAGAAATGTAACGCAGTCAATAAAATGAAACAACGGCTCGTTATTGGACTGACAAAATACAGTCGAAACGCCCATTTACCATGTCCAGTTGAACCTACGATTGCTGCTCTTCTTTGCTTTTCTGAACAATCTCTCAAATCAGATCAATTTTCTGGAGAAAATTTGGACATCAGTAGGTCAGGCGCGTTAAGTATATTTTACTCCCCGCCCCCCCACCACCTTGTACGTTTATTCCATGTTTGATATGTATAATGCAGGCAGTCTCCGACATTTGTAGTGTTATATTGAGTAACGTTTGCGTTACATTCACACAAAAGGAGTGGCTCTTGTAGCAGTGCTGGCTAGCTTTAGCTTGGCAACTAACGGTACGGTACTGTGTTAGCTTGTGAAATGTGTACGCCAGGCGACATCTGCTTTCGTAGATAAGTTAAACATTGGAGGGTATTGGTTAACATCGCTTAAAGCAGCCTTGTGTTTTAAACGGTTAAAGTGAACATCTGCTCTACGAAGTCGTCGTAGAGCATCCTACGGTACTGTGCAGTGTAGTATCGGTGACAGAAGGGTGCAGAATGTATATTTTATTACTCAGCGGACTACATTATGGCATAATGCATGTACATTAAATGCTTGGTACATTATTTCAATGCTAATTTAATATTTTTTTCTGATCTATACAGGTTGGCACCCAGCTGCAGGGAACAGTATTGCCGTGCGCAGTGCCCCTTTCAACAAACATTGGCTGTCACATTCCTGGACTTATTATTTTTCGGTGAATATTACAATACAACATATAAACTATGGATAAAACAGAGCTAATTCAGAAGGCCAAATTGGCAGAGCAAGCCGAGCGCTATGACGATATGGCAGCATCTATGAAGCAGGTTACGGAGCAGGGTGGCGAGCTGTCAAACGAGGAGAGGAACCTGCTATCCGTCGCTTACAAAAATGTGGTCGGAGCTAGGCGGTCGGCATGGAGGGTCATTTCCAGCATCGGGCAGAAGACTGAGGGAGGCGATAAGAAGTTGCAGATGGTCACTGAATACAGGGAGAAGGTGGAATGTGAGCTCCGGGATATCTGCAACGACGTATTGGTAAATTGCTGTGATATGCCATTGTTAGAATTGTTAATATAGGCCTATTTGGCTAGCTTCGTACTTACTTCAGGGAAGATATATTTTGAATCAGATCTGTGGTCCGTTTCAGCCTTCTTGTATTACAGACAATTACGTTTTGATACTAGCAGATCTTACTAAAATTACTTCGAGCCAATGCCTTGGAGTCATAGAGTCGTTGATGATGGAGGCAATATTTCATCGCTACCGTACTCATATTTTCCTGTTGAGGTTTGGGGCCAGCGGTAGCGTTATCCACCCAAACACCATACTTTTTGAATAACGTGTTTTTCCTTTTTAATGTGAATGAAATTTGTTTTTAAAGCTGTGCCTGTAGTTAGTCCATTCACTACGTGATATAAGAATTAAGCATATTTTCATTACGATTTTTATTTTCTAAATGTTAAAATAGTATATTAATATTTTATGTTCTAATAGGTTACTTTGCGTTATCTTTCTACAAAAATGGCTTGACATTTCAGTTGAACACTACAACACTGATGTCTCCCATGATTCTGGGAGCTGCTCTCCTATGAAAATAAATTCTCAGGCAGAAGAGACATTATTATGTAGTCATCCCACTGTTCCTCCCTCTTGGGAATATGTAAGTGGAACAATGACTTGAAACCTTGCGAGGGTGTGAAATGATAAGGTCACAATGACAATAGCTCCCACATAAAGTGTGTCCACATTGGTGGGGGAATCAAAAGGGATTAGTAGCACAGGAAGATATTCTCTGTATCTCTAAGTGACTTGGAAGTCCTGTTGGATAAACATGCAGGCCCATTTGGCACCTGGATGTTGTAAACATATCTGTAGTTCATTTGACATGCAGAAGACAAGATATTCGCTATATCCTAGTTCCACCACTATAAAGATACTTATCAAAACCAGCATCACTATAACTAAACAGGTGATATTTAAGAAATATGCCTACTAACATAGTTACAGTGAACAGGTGTAGCTTACACATGCTTTATGCTTGGTCCTGTACAGCAGAACTGAGATTTAGATTTTATTTTTTAACCAGTCTTAATAATGTATTGAATAGATTTTAGTGCAAGCTGTTGGATAGATACGTTATTTCAGTTTGTGTATGTGTGTATATATATTTTTGATTGCACATTCTGATTGCTACTGTGCAGGCAGGTTGTTCTGTTTTAATTTTATTTCCTGTCTGAATATCTGAGGAGACATTGTGTTATAGAGCAGTGCATGTTCCTGACTCAGCATATAGCGTGTTAGCTGAGGGCGTGTCAGTTGCACCTTGTGTCTGAACATGTCTGCTCAACTCTTGTCGTGCACCCAGGAAACCACAAGTGAGTGCAAGAGACCAGAGTAATATTTGTAGTAGTACACCCTGTAGCTTCCGAACGAAGCTGACGGCCACCTTGGTTAGCAAAGACTGTTGATCGAAGGACTGGCCAGGCTGGAAAGTGCTTTGCATCCATCTAGGATGTGATGTCAGGCTCCTAGGCCAGACAGGCTGGCACCGACCGGCCAGCTCTAGCAGCTCCAAGCTGTGTGCTTCTTTTTAGAGTGTAGCGTTGAAGGTTAGAGAGGACATGCATGTTGGAAAAAACATGCACGTGCAAATGCAAACTGCATTTAACTGCGTTCCTTTTTGTCTGAAGGGTCAATTCTTACATATTTATTGCCTGACTTTAATAATATATAGTCCATTCTACAGTAGTCTATATATATCTATCTATATATATATATATATATGAATGAATGAATGAATGAATGAATGAATGAGAGAGGCCTGATTTGTTTTAGATTATCAAGCAGAATTGTCGTGAAAATGTCCCAGCCTGCTTGTGACCAATGAAGTTGACCATAATGGATCGATAAAAAGCAGGGTACATAAAGTAACTCTAAAGATGTATTAAATGTCCTGATAGATCCACAACGGAGGAACGCAGTTCATGCTCCCTATAGATTTATTTTTATTTCAATTAGATGTATATAGCGATGTGCTGGCATGCCGGCCTATCACTTTTTCTTCTTGTTGTAAATTGAAATCTGATCCTGTGCATTTTGAGGCAGCTCTGTCTGCTGTGCGGTGCATGCAATGAGAGGAATGCTTGGCACTTGAGACATGCACATTTCAGCTGAGGTAATCTCTGTGTCAGTAAATGGCTGGGGAGTGGTTGCCAGGATTGGCTGTTTTTAGGCATTGCCGGAACGGATAGGAGAGGTAGGAAAAAGAAAATTCACTGGGCTTTGTACAGACAGTTTTACTTGTTCATGATCTGCATAGTTTGCAATCATCTAATTTGGTCTGTTTTAATTTCTCTTTAGGTAGCCTATATTCTGTCTTAAAGGTTTATTAAGCTATTTCTAAGATAATGCACATGGTCAAATTCACCAAACAGTTCCTTGCTAGCTTACCTTTGTGTATGCTTAACATTTTTTTTTTATAAATAACATTTCAAAGTGGTGCCGACTACACAATATGCTGTTGCACAATATGCAATAATAACACATAACTTCCAATTTGTGGGGTGGAGCTTCTGATGGAGCGCCCTATGCCACTGAATAGAGAGGTATTTTAGTTTTTATGTTGAAGTTAAAATATGAACAATATCAAGTACGCATCACTTCAAATCTGCATTATTTTATTCAAGATTCCTCCAGGAACTACCAAAAACTAAAGTTACCAATGTCCATCGAATTGTGAACGATTACTGTCAGTTAAACAGTTAAAAAATTAATCATATTTGACCTTTACACAGTAAAATAAATATATGGGTACTTCATGCTGTATTTAACAGACATGTTTACTTTGGTAATAAAAAGCCATAGACAGGCTGTGTTATGATGACTGTAACATATGTATAAGATGACATGGCTGCTGTATAGCAGATAACCTACACAGTATCCAGCTACTGGTACTGGTATAGCCAACACGACACCGTTAGTTCGCTGTACAGTATTTAAACAATCCTGTACAGGAAAGTGTGTTTCTTCACTTGTAGTAGCATATCTGTTTTGCTTATTTCTTTTGTACAGTTCTGAGTGTCATTTCGTACTGTTCTCAGCACGGCTGCGATTACTCAGCCGCACATACAAACACTCGTCCATTCTAAATACAACTTTTTGTATTTTATTGTCTGTTCAGGATGGTTAACGGGCATCGGTTATTCGTCATAATTTTTTTTTTAAATAAGCACTTATTACATTATGTATATATTACTCAGAAGAGAATATTACGCCGTCAGATCAGTTCAAACTAATTTAGTTGCCACCTTCTCCGATAAGCGGAAGCAATGAGTCCTGTTTTCCGGTTTGGTATGTGCCGTTCGACATTAATAATTCAGCAAGTGAACCGTGAGTAGATATAAACTGAATTTGACAGTGTATTGGATTAGAATCGCTAATGATTTAACCTTTAATTGTCGCAGGGAAATGAAATGGGACACCTTGAAAGCAGTACAACTGTCAATTACAAGACAGTAGGCTTTGCTGCATAGTGATTACTGAGGAAGATAAACATGGAATCTGGGACAGGAGATGGAAAGGGACACAAAGGAGGTCTGGCCTCATTTGTGGACTATTTTGAATGACTAGTGCTTGAACTGATGCTGTCTAAAATGGTTTCTCTTTGAACAACTACTGGGTTCCCGATGATGAAGTTGCTCCTTAATAACAGAGGTTTGAGCTATGAAGAGAAGAGGATGAGTGCTCTTTGGTAGAGAGGCTTTATTTGTACATCTACATTTATAGTGTGCTACTAGGCTGGCCTTTCATTTGGGATCTTTGGCATTATCGTTTTGTTTGTGGTCAAATCATTTGAGTTATGACAATATGGCAAGTTGCTTGGAAAATAAAATGTATACATAGTAGGACATATGCTTCTGGTTAGGATTAACGTGTGTGTGTGTGTTTATACATTAGTTTTCTGCATATAAAGTAATGTATAGTTGTATTGATTGATTTTTATTTTTTTTTATGCTTTTTTCTTTTTATCCATAGGAACTGCTGAACAAATATTTAATTGAGAACTCCACGAATGCAGAGAGCAAAGTCTTCTATCTTAAGATGAAGGGGGACTACTATAGATACCTGGCTGAAGTTGCCGCTGGAGCAGATAGGACAGGTGAGAAAATCTTCACTCTTACTAATTTGATGTAATGCAGAAACATTATATACAACACATATGCATGAGTTAAATATTGTATTTAAAATGTTAAAAAATGTTAGCAATTTTTTAGGTGTTGAAAAGCACAAACTGTTTTTTAACCTATCTGAAATATCAGGAAGACATGACATGTGAAATATGAGTCCTATAAAAGGCAATGGTGTTAAATGCACTGCTGCTCACACTCGCGTGACCACAAGGCCTTGTCTGATAGGAGGATATAAGAGTAGTGGGTGTCGGCCAACTATGCAGATCTCCCAAAGGGCACACGCTGTGACACACACATTCTTTTCCTCTGCCTGAACTCTTCACTTATATGCACTCCTGGCTAGATTAAAGTGTAACTGCACCCTAAAATGGTTTTTTAGTTTTTTAAACTGTTAACTAAGTAATATGATTGATCTGTGATGAGACACATCAATGCTGGTGTTAATAATGTAAAAATTCACGTCTTTATAAAAATCAGCATTTTATGGGCTGGAAACAGAACTACACGTTCTGGCTACCCCAGGACCTGGCTGGTTTTCATTGGTACACTTGGTATGCTCATACGTCATCAAATTAAAATGTGTAATTTTACAACCCCTTGTTCTGTACATATAAAATAGGAAGTGGATTTCCTTTTTTAATTCTGCTTTTAAAAAAGTATTTTACTTTGTGTATCCGCAGCGACCATTGAGAGCTCTCAAGAGGCTTACCAGCAGGCATTTAACATTAGCAAGGAGGAGATGGATCCCACACACCCCATTCGCTTGGGCCTGGCCCTTAATTTCTCCGTCTTCTACTACGAGATCCTCAACTCGCCCGAGAAGGCCTGCCTCCTGGCCAAACAGGTCACTTGTTCCCGTTACCACCCACCTACATTAAGCCAGGATTTTATTGTGAAATATTTCAGATGTTCACATCATTCCAGCCTATATTTTACATAGGGCTGCACGATTTGACCTAAAATCAATATCACGATTAACTGAACATTGTATCTCGATTACGATTAATGAACACATTTTTTTTTTTTTGTTTGAGTTCTGCTCTATGATGCATTTTTCCATTCAGCCAACTAGACGGGCGGAGTTACGTGAATACACCATAGAACTATAAAAGGAATACGCACGCGGTAGTTGGTATTCAACACCTTTTGTAAAAACGTACTATTTGTATATTTTGCAGGGCTTTTATTTTGAAGTAAATAAATCGGTTTTCCCGAATACAGTGGGAAAATTGTGAACTTGAATGAGAGCAGAGAAGAGAATAGACGAGCTTGTCAGTGAAGGGCTAAAACACACAGCAATAGTTAAATCATGTAAATGGGGTTATATTTCAGTCTATTCAAATGTCAGATTATCTGCCTGCAGTTACACGTTTTCCCAATTGCTTACTAGGCCTATTTACTGCCCATGCTGTTCAAATGTGCGTTTAAGCGCTGTACATAACTCTATCCCTGTATATTTGAATCATTTTTTCCGTGACATAAACACTTTACAGAAGGCAAACTAATCTCAATTGTAAGTGGCTCCAAGTGAGAGGATGAGGGGAATGGGTGGGAATTTGAGTTTCATGGACAATTTCTATAATTTTTTATAAGGAAAAAATACAGAAAGTACAAGGCGGGGAGTTTAAATTGCAGTAGTTTTGGGAGTGGAAATTAGGTAGGCTACTTATAGGCTAGTTATCTTCCTTTTAAAAAGGACGTCAAAGTTTTGTTGATCATCTTCGCTGCGCTACGTTTATGAAATGCTCCCGGTAGAAGTTGACGTCTCAAAGGGATGGAACAAACACACGTCAGAGCCGGAATGCGCCAATATATTAACAATAGGTTTTAGAATGCCCACCTTGCTATATAATATATTAATTAAATTGTCTGTCACGCATTGAGTCTGTTCTGCTCTGATAAATGTTTGTGATACCACCTGAGCTGCCGTGTTATGAGCCATTGACGTGAAGTGTAGTTTAGATTTACATCTGGTGGTTACAGTAACAGCAGCGTTTCTTTGTAGATACTTAGCGTTTTTTTGATGTGTGTGGGATTGTCGCGTGTCTAGATCCCGACAAATAGGCTTATCTGTAAAACATGCGTCTTCCTATTTGCGTCGTGCTTGATTGAACAGGATTTTTGTTTAAATAAAAAAAAAACAGACATAGAAAAATTACATCCGTTTTGGTTTCGATTACTTTTCGGTTAATCATGCAGCCCTAATTTGACCCCTTGTGTATGGAGATGTGTTGTGTGTATGAATTGATTTAGATCTTGTGCATTCATGGTAAAGGATCACAAGTGGCTCGTGAATCTTAAAATACTGAATTAAGAACCTCTATGATATGTGAATCATTTCTCTCCTTTTGTTTTCGGAGCTCAATGTTAAAGTGTCTTTTTTGTGTTCTTTTTTTTGTGCCTCTTCTCTGTCAATAGGCATTTGATGACGCCATTGCAGAGCTTGACAAGCTGAACGAGGAGTCCTACAAAGACAGCACTCTGATCATGCAGCTCCTCAGAGACAACCTTACAGTATGTTTGTTGCTCACACACATACAATTAGATATGTGCTCGTCATCACAGCATAGCAAGCTGTGTGACATGACACTTGGCATGAAGAATGGAGAGTTTATTAATTCTATATTTGTTGTTAAGCACTTATTTATAAAATGTTTTAATGTTTTTTTTGTTTTCTAGTTATGGACATCTGACAATGCTACAGAGGAGGGTGAGGGTGGAGAAGGAGGAGAGGCTGGAGAGAACGAGAATTAAAACTACAATCCTCAATGTTTGGGTCATCTCCAAAAATATAAGAGAAAAAAAAAACTTTTTACACGTCTCCATTCCTTATTGCTCCACACAAAAAGAAAAAAGCGCTGAATCCATTACTGAAAAGAACTATGTATGAGATATAAAATATATGAAACATTTTACAATAAGCATAGGAAACATTAGTTTTGATTGGTTTCTGTTCTGGCCTTCTATATGTGCAGTTCCTTCTGTAGAAACCATTAATAGCTTCACTTTGTATCTAAATTCTAGTTCAAAACGAAGGCAAAGAACAAACACAGGCCCGATTGAACAACTGGAAACTCCAGTCCCATTATGTCAATCTCAATACCCCAGTAGAATTGGACAAAGTTTTAAGAACTAGTTGCCCCCCCCCATTCCTTTTTAATGTATTTTCTTCTACATAGTTCTATGGTACGGTTACCGCTGCTGAAAGTTATTTTGAAACTGACACATTACATCCATACTACAGGGAGAGCCAGTTTAATGTATAATGCTGGCACCAACTGTTTTAATAATACCAGGTACAAATTGGTTAAATCTCACTTAGTGGTCCTGGTTATGAGGCCACTGTTTCACTGAAGCATGTCCTGTTTTGGGGAACAACAGTGCGTCTTTGTCCGACAAAGTACAGGGATCTTTTATGGAACGACAATTCCATCATGCATGTTTTAATGTTACACTGGAATGGAAACAAATGCTATCATGCACATTAAGTGTCAAGAACTTATCAATGCAGGTTTGTATACATCTTAAAGAGGCTGTTTGGTTAGTTAAGTGATTGTAATTAGAGAATTGGACCTTTAATAATCGTAGTCCCCAAAAGCCTTGTGGAACTGTTTGATGCCCTATGTATCAGCTATGTAACCTGAATAAAAACATTTTATAAACCAAGTGTTTGTCTGACACTTATGTTGTGCAGTGAATGAGTAAAATGACATTTAAAAAAAATGTGCAATATTTACAGGAAATTATGCAATAAATGCATTGCTGCAATTAAGGCATAGTAGGATATAGTGGTTTTAATGATGTTTAGAAAGGGACAGAACATTGTGGGTGTGACACTAAACACTACCTCTTTTTTTTGTCGGATATAATTTAAGGTTGTCCAACTTGTGCATTGACTAAAAAAAGTTAACGTATGTCTAGACCTACAGGTTCGCACAGTATGTCTAGAACTACCTACATGTTTACAGTAATTGTGACCATACTGTATACATATATAATGTATACACTATTTTTGGTTATATTGTTACTCCAATATTAAGTATCGCAGCAGTATCTTAATAAATAGTACAATTGCGGGAAAGTCACTAGGCCTACATGCAATGGTGAAAGTGACCGCAATACAATTACAATGTTTTCAATTTGCCAATATTTGTGTATTTAATGTATCTTATGAAAATCAAATAGAAAAAACATGTCGTTTCCAAACATGTTTATAACAGTTGCGGTGTCACAGCTTGCTGACATCCTGAGGTCCTGAACATATTTCACGCAAAAGCGGATGTTTTTCATCTGCCGTAAACCAGCGCTTCCGGGTAGCTTGGCTAGCTGTCACCATCACTCCTTATGTTGAGTCGTTTTATTTATTCATATATACAATGAGGCACACGTTCTTGTTTACGTTGTTTGTCCCCTTGTTGGTCAATTGTGCGGTAAAACCACGAATAACGGAGGAAAGTCACGAAGTAGACCACGATGTCGGTAAGTAAACCGGGAGCTAGTTGGTAGGCTACAGTTAGTATACCTGTTAAAGGAATTAAAGATGTTCGTTTGCGTAGTAATTTATATAATCTTTAAATATGCTAAATGTTTGTAAATGTAAACATTTCAGATATGAACATTTATGTTATGAGCAGTCTAAATCTATCTTTACTGGTAGTTGTCTGACTACAGACAACGAGCTGTGTACCCGGTGCCCACCATGCAGGATCATTCTCTCGTTATTTGCATCTTCTAGAGGCTTTGAGCTCTATTCTGTCCGAGTATGAGGTCCTGCCATGGTCTGGCCTTCAGCTACACTCCGTAAGAAAGAGGGATGTCCACACCCAGTCACACCTGGAACGCCTTGTCAGCTTCAGAGCCTTGCACAAGTACAGCAACACTTTCAATTGTATTTATTAAAGGTAGATTAAGTGCCTTTAAATCGTCGTATGAAATCAAGTGATATGTTTCAGCCAGCACAAGTTCATGTGTGGCACAAGGAAGTTTGATTTAAAAGAAAACGTTTTGTTGTTTGGAAAGATTCCAGGTCCAGGCAATTTTAAATAGTTATTTGGGTATAAGAGTAAATATATACATAGAGTTTGATCTCGATCTTTTCCCCACCTTTTAATTGGTTTGGCTTGGTTATTGGTGAGAAACTACTGTAGAAACCAGCATTTTTATGTTGTGTTTACAGGAATAGTAAATTATTTTATTTTGTCTCAGTAATCCAAATGGTATACTATCAATCAAGTTAACACTGTCTATGTTTTTATTTATTATTTTAGAAATTTTAAACTTTACCTGAGCACAAATACCCACCTGTTCACTGAGAACTTCAAGGCTGTGTTTGTTGATGAGCAAGGTAGAAATGAAAACTATGATGTTCCGTTGCAGAACTTCTTCACTGGACATGTTGTTGGTGAGTTGTTGATGATATATATAATACATGTCGGTTTGTTATTCCTAAGCGTAACATACGTTTTGTGTCGTTGTCCTTGCAGGAGAAGAAAATTCACGTGTGCAGGCACACATAGATGGAGATGAGTTCTCCGCCCACATCCTAACTGATGAAGCTGAATATAATGTGGAGGTATTGACCTGCTTATGCTAACACCAATACTGGAGACCACCATACTTATTTGGTATTTTCCAAATTGACCGAAGAGTGAAGTTGTTCATCGCATCATTCCGTTTAAAAAAATCTGTGCCAATGTGACTCTCTCTCTCTCTCTCTCTCTCTCTCTCTCTCTCTCTCTCTCTCTCTCTCTCTCTCTCTCTCTGTGCCCAGCCCCTGTGGAGGTTCACAGAGTCAGAGCGTGACGGCCGCGTGCTGGTTTACCGCTCCGAGGACATCAGG
Organism: Amblyopsis rosae; assembly: GCA_025399935.1. Taxonomy (NCBI): domain Eukaryota; kingdom Metazoa; phylum Chordata; class Actinopteri; order Percopsiformes; family Amblyopsidae; genus Amblyopsis; species Amblyopsis rosae. Next base: position 14,202 of record JAODTR010006828.1, on the reverse strand, counting down.
AACCTCAGCCGGGTCGCCTCTCCGAAGGTTTGCGGCTACATCCACGGGCCAGAGGCCCGGAGCCTGCTGCCCGAGGCTGCCAGCAGAGACTGGGGAGGCCACGGGCAGGGTGAGTGTTGCACCCTCTTCATCAACGGGAGGGAGGGAAAGGTGTGTGGGAGAGGAGATCAGGCCCAACCTTCACACCAGGCTAGTTTTTGCGGTGGCCTGAGAATGAAGGTAAAGGAGGAGAGAGCAGACAATGAATGTTGAAGGTGGAAATGCGGTGGGGGCGGGGAGGCGCTGGGTCGTGAGACACAAGTGGATACCGGTTGATTTAATAATTATTTTCTCTAAGAGTCATATTAATAAAAAGCCTTTTCATCAGCAAACCCTAGCCTATGTTCTGCACAAGCACACTGGCGACAAAGGGGTATTGTGTAAGAAAAGACGAAAGCCTTTTGATTCCTTTGTGCTGCTTTGTATATGCAAAGCGGTATGAGAGATAGGAAAGATGTCTGAAGTACCCTTCACATGTTCCTATTTCAAAACACTTGTGTGGAAAATTAACAGAGTCCTTAAGGAGGCGAAGGCATTACAATTCACGGGACCCTGGTGGCGAATGAGAAGACGTTACTGGATCATTTCCTAAAAGCATAGAATTAACCGAAGACTAAAGGCATATAAATACTAAAATATTCCCATATGCTCCATAACAGCCTGGATTGTGCATCATTATTCAGGGTTCCCACGCATCCTGAAACACCTGGAAAACAGTTAACCAATTTTCCAGTCATTGAAAACACATTGAAAATGAGAGAACAATGTAAATGTTCCGGACAAACATATTAGTTTAATATTCTCCTTTTTTACTATATCTGATACGGAATTACAGTACTAGATCTGTCAAGAGCTCCCTAAAATGGATATCATTGCCATCTGAAGGCTAAGGCTTAGCTATGTTTAGTGTCATATTACTGTTAACTTTAAAATGGTATGGAGTATTTTGTTTATGTTCTGAAAACACAGTCTTATTGGATCAGCTATCCCAAATGGTCAAAAGATTAGGCCTATAACGCAAATTGATAGTTTATTTTAGATTACATTATAGCAGAGCAACGCAGCATTTCTGGCTTTTAAAATAAATGTATTATCAGTTCTGTATAGAATAGTAGTGTACACGCAGTTTTATGTCCCACACAGTTACACAATTTAAAAATGATGTATGCATTTGTTGTGTTCCCCGGGCATTAAGCATTCTAAAGATGAAATTGTCTTTTTGTGCGTTCTCAGGTAACTGGCAAAAGCTTTTTAACAATAAAAATGTATAGTTTCAATATATGAACACGGGGGATACGGGCGGAGCAGGAGCCTTTACACAGAAACTCAGCCTGCATTGCCGACCGCACCCCTTTTACTGTATGTGAATAGGCACAAACTGAAATTAAGTTAACACCGACTCAACTAACCAACGTCTTCACCACAGTCGTAGCACCGTTTAACACCAATTTAGGCAGGCACAGTTTGTCAACCCTGTCTTTTCCTTGATAACCCCGAGTTAAATCTTTAGTAGGTTGAACTCTATTTGTAGTATATGACACTGCTATTGCTTGAAAGCAGCACAGGGAGGTTTCTCTTTCAAATATGGGGAATGTTTGATTTGTCTTGGTTTTGAGATTATTGTAAAGGGCATAATTTGTCTCACAACTTAATCAGTTCACAGTTAAACTGATCAAGAAGCCGGGTTGCTAAAAGCGAAAACAAGGGCAATTAACAATAGCATAGTGGAGCATGATCTCATTGTTTCACTTCCTTACATTGACATCTATTTACAGTCATTTAGATAACGCTGTTACATCTGGTGTATGTACGCCCCTATCTGAAGCCTTGTACTGTATATGTTGGTTCGTTTTCTTGAACATTATTAAAAATCATTCCATTCTTATTTAGTCCAGAATAAAGTGTTCCTACATCGTTTGCTCTCTTGCCAGCTATCCTTACCCTGTGTAATGTGTCTCTGTGTGTTTGACCCTGTTTACCTTCTGTTGTGTTCTTCTGAAGAGCCTCATCACAGAGAGAAGCGCTACACTCACAACCACAAGAAGAACACCTGCCCCCTGCTGCTAGTGGCAGACTACCGCTTCTTCAAGTACATGGGCCGCGAGGAGGAGAGCGTGACCATAAACTACCTGGTATGGTCCTCAGGTTTATCCTGTACCCCTTAGTATGCTAACTGTTGGTATGGTCCTCTGGTTTATCCTGTACCC
>JAODTR010006827.1:0-10580 GCA_025399935.1 Amblyopsis rosae | reverse complement strand
ACAGAGTATTCTACTCCTACCGGCACCTTTACACCATGTCGGCGTGTGAGTTTATCAAAACCCGTACCGCCGCTACTCGCCATAACAACCAGCCTTTCGCTGGGTGTTACCCCACACACCAGTGATTGTAACACTCCTAACGTTCAAAAGTGCGTAAAAAAGACCAAACCGTCTGTGAAAGAAACCAGCCACTCTCCCAAACGCACAGTCCACTCGCTCAGCCAGCACTCGCGCATGCGCGGAAGAGAGGGGGGTGGTGATGAAGAGGGGTGGAGAGAATGGAGAAGCAGCGCTGTGGAGCGTGCGAATGAGAGAGAGCGACAGAGAGAGAGAGAGAGAGAGAGAGTTTATTAGTATAGGAACAGATGGTGGATAGGTGCAGAGCCTTGATTGGCTCTTAGGTTTAGGAGATCAATGGCTTGGCACACAAAAACACACACACGCACGCGTGCACACACACACACGCACACACACACACACACGCAATAATGTTGATGGATATAATGTTCACATAAAAGAGTTAGTGATGCTTCACTGCCTCCCTTTAAGAAATGTTTTTAAGAATTTTAGATTTTTGTGCATGACCAGCATTAATTACATAATTTCTTAAGCGTAAAGTGGAAAGCATAAAACATTTGCCAAATTCCATAAATATAAATGTAAAGCATGCAGAGGTGGTGTTAGAACCTTGGTAATATTTTTATACCATCCAATAACTTGTATGGATGGTATGAACACACGCAGTGATGGCCTAAATCCACCATATGGCTATGATTATTGTCCCTGGGGTTTGGGTATTTTATGCTACAAATACATGTAATATAAGTGTTGAGCCAGCAGAGAGCACTGCGACTCTTTGTATGACCAAACATGACCATTGTTGACGGTCAAATGAAAATCAGTATAGCATTAAATATCGTCCCATACATATTAAAACAACAAAACATTCACATTTGTGTTATTCTATTTAGAAGACATTTCTAAACATTTCCATTCACAGTAATAGTAAAATGTGAATGCCTGCTCTGTGGTACGTTCTGTGATTTATGCGCTAGAGTTGGGACTTTGAGCCAGTGTGTGAGCCTACAGTATAAATGTGTCTGTGTGTGTGTGTGTGTGGGCAGAAGGGTGAACCACAGGGCATCAGAGGCCTAGGGAGCAATTGGAAATGTGTGTCCCTCCTGTGGCCCCACATCCATATATCTCTGCTGCCTCCACAACCCGTAGACGTTAGCAGAATTATAGTGCATTGTGTGAAAAGAAGAATGTGTTCAACCTAAATGACTTTAGAGTATTGAAAAACTGTTTCTTTTTCTATTCTGATAGAAATTTAAATGGAGACTGTTATAAATGGTTCTGTATAACTCATTAATCTGCGCTATCAGAGCTGGTAAGATTCTTCTATAGGAGAGAGGCAACTGAAAAATCACTCTTTCAGAATCACAGACTGATAGCTGCGTCAGTATGTGAATAGTTATGTGTGTGTGTGTGTGTGTGTGTGTGTGCACACTGGTGTTTCTTTGACATTATAATAGACCTTTAGTTTAATAGATACCTGTATGTCTTTAAGGAATCTTTTACTGACTTCTTATCTCAGGTGGAGGGAAAAATGATGTAAGAAGAAAGCATATCAACTAAAAAAATGAGGCAGGGAAATAGCCCATAAATAGCTGTTCAAAGTCTAAAGTGTTCACCTGAACAGTTGAATGGATGAAAGGACTTTAGACATCAAAATAAGTTTTTGTTACTCAGTGACCTAAGAAAGAAAATAATTATATTTAAAATCAATAAGTCAAAGAATAATAAAATACAATACATAGAATAGATTTGACCATGACTATCTTAATAATATTGATAAATAGCTCCCTGCTTATCACATTGTTGATCAATAATCATTGACATGGTATCGAAAAATATATCTCAGTATCCAAGTATCAAATATATTACTTTTAACTCATACATCATTAAAATAAGCACTGAAAAAAATACTGTACACTATTGTAAAATATTTTCTCTATAGGCCTATAGCTTTTGAATATGTTTTGCCTTGCCTAATCACAATGGAACAATTTATTTTGCAGGAGAAAATGACAAAACCTGTTTTATTTGTAAGAGTAAACCTATAATTATATAAAATAATAGCCTAAAAATACTACTGCTATAATTATTTTTAAATATGATTTTAATAACAACAATACATACATGTATGTATTTGATACATGTGGCATTGTATTGTTCATATTTTTGTGTATACAGTATGTTTATGCTAAATTGATCACCCTCTCTTGCCTGTGAGCCAAGTCATGTGTTAACAGTATGATTATCTTTAGCGGTCTCTGGTCATAAGACAAAACGTTTTAGAACGCTGTCTCTTTATTAGAGCTTTGTGCTCACACAAACATGTGACCCGTGGGGTTAATACCATATTCAACCATTAGCAGGGAGCAAAGACCAGATATAAAAGCCATAGCAGCCAATAGCATCTAGTTCCATATTACTGTAGTTCTTACTACAATTATGGTCCAAAAAGCTAAATCAGTTTGGGCACAACTTTTGAATAACCCAGGAACATCTTCAACCTAGTTGAATCCTGGAATCAATTCAGACACTAGTATTATAGGCCAGTGAATTGTAAAATTGTACAAGGGCACAATGTAATCTGGAGTCTTGTAAATGAACCACACTCCGAACTAAGGAACAATATGAGAGAGAGAGAGAGAGAGAGAGAGAGAGAGAGAGAGAGAGAGAGAGAGAGAGAGAGAGACATACTGTAACTCATAAAGCTACATGCTTTTATGCCTTCCTGTCCATAGTGAACCACACTGTTATGATTGTCCATGACAGTAGGGCCTACATGCTGGTGATTTACAATAGAGGGATTCAACAGTCCCAGCATGATTGTCTGCCTTGCCAGATCTACGTTTACTTAATGGCTACTATTACACAACCCTATATAGGATGCATTTGTTTTTTTGTGGGATTGCTAATATGTGTTTGTGTGTGGGTGCGTGCGTGCGTGTGTGCGCGCACGTATGTCTGTGTATGTGCGTGCAAGTATGTCACTTGATGAGAATCCGCATGTCAACACTGGAATGGCCTCTTCATGCGTGTTTGTTTTCCTGATTAGATGTTGCTGTAATGTGGTTCCTTCCAATCGCCTCATAAACCACTTCCACCCTCCCCCTGTTGATGCTCTCTTGCTTCTTGATGACCGCGTCTCTCATTCTCCCTCCCTCTCTCTCCCTCTCTCTCTCTCCCTCCTTGCCTATCATGGCACCCACTTGCCTCTTCTTAATGCAGTGCGTCCCACCCCTCCCAGATGGAGCACAGTTGCACCTGGCCTATAAGAATGAGCAATGAGTGAAGGGAAACTGTGAAGCATAGAGGCTCAGGGCACACAGTAGCCATTATGGGGCTAAAGCACCGCCAGCGTGCTTGATGAGGGAGAACACCACAGTCTCACCCTGGGGCACTCCATTAAATTCCCCCGCTTTGTCTTTCTGTCTGCACACACACACACACACACAGACACACAGACACACGCACGTGCGCACACATGCACAGGCACGCATGCACACACACATGCACAGGCACGCATGCACACACACACACATGCACGACAAACCACATTCCAGCCGTGTCTCTTGTGTGCTGCTCCACATGACCACAGGCCATATATTTTGCTCTTCTGGACATCCCGTCACCTTGACGACTGTCACCAAGAGCAACATCCGCTTCTCTTGTCTGATTCTAACCCATCCCTTCCTCCTCATATGCACCTTTCAATAATCCTCTCTAATCTTGACAACAGCAGCGGAATCTGCTATAAACTATTTTAGGTTAGTCCGGGTCAAATCAAAACATTCATAAAATAGGTTAAAAATCTATTTAATCCCAGTTGCAATCAGACAATAATAAACTGTAACGAACGCGTATGTATTTCTTCTATTTTGACTTACTTGTACTGTATTTTGAGGCTACTGTATAGTACATGCTGTGAATTAAATTGCCATTGGAGATTAAATAAAAACTACTCTACTGTATACTTCCAAGGCTGTATATTCAAAGGCTGAGCTGAGAGAGAGAGGTCTTGATGCTACATGCACTATCCAACTGTACTCATAAACCACACAAGACACACAAAATCTAAATCTATTGAACCTCTGAGAAATGCGTTTTGGAGTGGGAGAAAGATCACATTTCAAAGCTGCGGTTATTGATCATGACTAATGCTTGCTTGCAAACAGTGAGACGACCCTGCTTAATTCAGCTGTTTCCTTATTACAATGACAATATCATTTTTCAACAGTGGCGTGGATGTGTTTTACTACAATTTGTTTCAATGAGAAACGAGCAATACAAATATGCCAGATCTATTCCAAACACGTTCCTTTTCAGTTATAATGACCTAGCAGGGTTGAGCCCAATCGTCTCGACGTGTTATGATTCTTCCTTGGTAATTAGCATGCTAATGGGTTAATAAAAGTCTCCTACTCCTACTTTGTCTTTGCAGCTGAAATATGGCAAAACAAAACCTCTCTAATGAGGAAGCAGGAAATTTACCGTGTTTTATTGGACACATCACTCATTGAGAAAAGTTTTACTGAAAAACTTTCAAAACGCAACTTCTGTATTTAAATAATGGAGTTCAATCAGTGGAAATATTGAAAACAAGTCTCGGCTATCTTCTGAAGCGTTATTTAAGAGACAAATTGGAATTTGAAATGCATTTTGGTGTATATGTCTTCCTTTAACAATCCCCCAGTAAACTTTTTTCTAATGTGACATATTATGTGTAAAATGTGTAGGCTACTCTGCTGTTTTTTGCTTAGTTTGTTTTTGTTTTGTGTCTAACCACATTGTTTGTATTCACATGTTTAGGTCACATGTTTGTGTTAGAATAATGAAAATGTTATGGCTTTTCAGCTCTGGGTGACGAAGGTGCCTGTCTAGAACAAAAAAAATCTTCCTCCAGCTAACGCAGAAGGCTAATGTTCTATATGCATCAAAATATATTAAAATATGTCTGTCTGTAAACAAGAGAACAAATGAGGTGTGAAAGCTGATAATAAATTCATAACTCCATATGCCAGACAGCTCACATTTCTCATGAGGCGACACCCTTGATATGATGCTCATACATTTGTGATCTTAACAGCAGCTGGCACACAGAAATGAGTTTTCAGAAAAATCAATGAGGTCCATGTGGAGTAGAAAGAAACATATCCTGGACAGAAATAGCCAAGCAGGCAAAAAAAATGAGTTTTCTTTGTGTTAGTAATCATCATCCCAAGCAGTGTATTGGCTGCAGATGTAGGTGGCTGTTTGGTGGGCCGCAGTTTGTGTGCATGTGCGTGCGTGTGCGTGAGTGAGTGTTATGATTTAGATTTAGTGTATGAGAGCGTGTTTGTTTGTATAAGTGTGTTACAGTATATACTGCAGAGATATGCTTGGTGTAATGTAAGGACATTCGAATGTATCATCTATCATCAAAACAACAGGAATTAAACGCAGTTACTGTTGTCCAGCAGACATGATATAAACAGGATATCAAATATGGCATTATTAGTGGATTATTCATGGTCATTGGGTAATAATAGCAATATCTTCTGTCTATGTTGCTCTACTTATAATAAAGTTGCACAAGGTAGATGTACAGTAGACAAACATCTACATGCATCTAAAATATGATGCAATATCTGACCATGGCTGGCCAATAAAAACAAAAGGGTGGTGATACTGATTCCCAATGTCTCTCTCCCCCCTCCCACACTCACCGGCTATTTCTCCTGTCCATACAGGTCTAAATAATTCTCTGTCATGAGTGCGCCTGAGAGGCTAGGTTGCCTTGGTATAGTCCCTAGCTTGACTCACACCGTCTTCGCTTATAAAATATGAACTGCATGTTAAGAAGTTGACTATGGTTTTGAGGGTTCAGCAGTGATTGTAATTGTGTTATTGTATTCGTGGGTGTGGCAAGGCTCTGCATGTAAGCACATTGAGGTAAAGCACATTGCAAAGTACAGTATAGTGCCAGCTTTTGTCCAGCTGATGCAAGGGACGTCTGTGTTTGGCATGTCATGCTGTCAGGTGTGGTGAAGGTGGGTTAACACCCCTGTCTGTGTCTATGTGCTGTGAAGGAGGTCAAGTGAAAACAATGGACAGAGTGGTTAGCCTACACCTTTATACTGTACCTGTCAGAGCTTAACACTCAATATGGCTCCTAAAAAACACAAAAGCAAAGGCCTTGTGTGTAGACTAGCGGCTAGACTCTCTCTGCCACTGACAAGCTCATACTCGCTGATCATCGTAGAGATGTTCTCTAATGATCAGCGAGTATGAGCTGGTTAGTCCTGGTAACATGCTCATACTCACTTGCATGTGCACGCACGCACACACACACACACACACACACCTACAATGCGGCACTGTAGACGCGCACAAACAGATGCCTTCACAGATGTATCCAAAGGTGTGCGCGCAGACCATGCAGATGCATGGAGACATGCACTAATGTGAGTCTCCTGTGTGAGCCTCAACACAGGTACGAAATCACGCTTTTGTGATAGTGAGACGTCCTCCGTGGAATGTGTGGTGGACAACAGAGGGTTAGAGAGACCATCTCATTGCTTCACCACGTGAAGCATCCTGACTCAACCTCCATCCCTCTCTTTATATCCTGTCTCTCGGTGTGACTCTCGGCTGCTTGCTCTGCCTGCCCCTTATGCCAGTACCCTCTCTCTCTCTCTCTCTCTCTCTCTCTCTCTCTCTCTCTCTCTCCCTCCATCTCTCTCTCTCTCTCTCTCTCTCTCTCTCTCCCTCTCTCTCTTTCTCCCTCTCTTCCTCCATCTCTCTTTTGCTCTCTTTTGCTCTCTCTCTCGCTCTCTCTCTCTCTCCCTCCATCTCTCTCTCTCTCTCTCCCTCTCTCTCTTTCTCCCTCTCTTCCTCCATCTCTCTTTTGCTCTCTCTCGCTCTCTCTCTCTCTCCCTCCATCTCTCTCTCTATCTCTCTCTCTCTCTCCCTCCCTCTCTCTCTCTTTCCTTCTCTCCCTCCATCTCTAATTCTCTCTCTCTCTCCCTCTCTCTCTTTCTCCCTCTCTTCCTCCATCTCTCTTTTGCTCTCTCTCGCTCTCTCTCTCGCTCTCTCTCTCTCCCTCCATCTCTCTCTCTCTCTCTCTGTCTCTCACTCTCTCTCTCACTCTCTCTCCCTCCATCTCTCTCTCTCTCTCTCTCGCTCTCTCGCTCTCTCTCTCTCACACTCACACACAAACAGGAGGCCACCCCCGCCAAAAGTGTTTCATTGTGTTTCCCCCCTAATCTAAACCATCTGGTAACAGTAAGGACTATTACTGGCACCAGAGCAGAGTGACTTGGAGGGAATGTACAACTTGTGCATTAGACATGGTTAAATAAACCAGAGCTTAGCTGCAAGCTGCAGCCCACTGGGTGTATGGAGATGGCAGGCTATTCTGAGGAGGGTTAGGAAACAGTGAGTGGTGATACTCGGTAGCAGAACGGGGTCATGAGGCTGACGGTTGCTCCCCTTTGCGACCACCACAGCCAAACTGTCATCGACAGCATCCGCACGTACACACCTATGTAGAAAGTGCTGACATGAAGTCATAGGTGAAATAGTTTTGAGACCTTTAATAGAATCAGCAGAAGCAGTCAGACGTTTTAATACAGCAATTCCTTATAAAGCTCATAATTTGCACTGCTTGTCTACTCTATTAATTCACCATGGCCATTGCTATTGCAATATCAACCGTATCTTATAGCTGCAATTAATATGATGGAAAATTAACTTCCCATGTGAGTTTAAATGTCTAGACGGGCATGCAATATACTGTTTAATGTCAAATATTGTGACTGATGTTCAAATGAAAGCAGAATCACTTTCATTACTTCATAGAGAAATTAAATGGAGGAAGATGATGATGATGATGATGATGATTATGGTAATAGCCGACTAATGGTTATTATGATTGTTGGGATTATTATTCTTACTGCGAATCAGTATCTGGGCAAAACAAAATCTGTTTTAAAGCGTTAAAAACGGTCTCCACTCAATTATACAATGTAATGAAATAGTTTCAGAGATCTCATATGCTGCTATAAATTGTCCCTTCATAGTTTTCGTTACATGGATTATCCAGCCCATCTCATGTTGGTGGATTGTGTAATACTATTCTGTTTACCTGTCAAAATGGGACAGTTAAACAGTTTTTAAACAGTATTTAAACAATGCCTATATGTATGATTTATTAGCGTATAGCTGATTGCCAATTTAGCTAGTGAAAGGTCAAATATGAAGTGTGTGAGCCATGGGGCTTAAATGAACAGTCTGCTCTGTGACAAAACACAGAAATACTGAGACCGGCTTCACCTCTTATGTCACCCCACTTATTCTCCCAACTAACCTCCTGACTGGAGCACGCACACTCACACGCAGCCCAATTAGTTTTCTTTTACCCAATGCCAATAAAACGGCATGACCCAGCAAAGCCGTAACATTTTAATTCATCTGGAGTGAATGGGGTTTTACAGAGCAATGCATTTCATCAGCAATGTTAGAGCTTTTTATAAGGTTATGAATGCATACTCATAAATTCTTGTCACAGTAGAGACAAGATAAGCTAGAGATGTTAAAGATCCTAGGTGTTAAAGTCAGAGCATGGCAAGCCTTTTTTAAGGCAATACATTTTATTTTTAATCTTACTGCATTTGGCAGTTTCTGACTTTTCAGCCAGAGCTGTCCCTGAACAGCTCCAAACATAATCACATAAAGGTGCAGTAATGCTGGTCCCATACAATAGGATTTTCACATCTTAACCAAATTTTAAAATGTAAGAGACCATTGACATAACAACCAATTAAGCAATTGATTTATATTTTAATCATAAGAAAGCATGCATTAATGTAATTCTGTCAAGATGCAGGACCATCCATGTAGGATGGAGTATGGAGATTACAGGGACTTCCCACAGAAACGATAAAACAAGATTTCAATGTTAAACAAACATGAAAGTGGACTGTCAATCATACAGTCAATACTCATATTTCCATTGCCGTCAGTTAGTAGCACCTGTGTGTGCTAATTTTAGTAGAGAAACAAAACTGACAAGATGGTATCAGCATTACTTATTCATATTGCAGCGTGAGCTGGAAGCTACTGCAAATGGAAGCTACATACTGTATACGGTTAACAGTATCTTTGTTGTATTAAGTTTCTGTGCAACTGTACACAAGTACACAACATCTGGTAGCTAGTCACCTCACGTTTATTGGATATTGTGACGGGATTCGGATCGGGTTTCCGATATTATCTGGACCCTGTAACTTCTGTTCCTGACACAAGCAGTTCTTTCTCAAGCATTCAGTGAGTCAAGAGAGTGGGGGGAAATTGAAGGTCTCAGTAACTCTGTATCAGATCACCTTTAAACAATACAAACATGTCAGTAATCAGTAATTTGCATTGGTAGCTGTACATGTTAGATTCTTCTAACCAGTTTGGTTTATATTGCAACCATTTTACAATTTCAATCATGTAATGTATGTAATGTGTTATGGTCACATTCTGTAAAAATTTGACTTAACCCTTGTAAATATGTTCACTTTTTGGATCCTAAAGAAGTGTAAGGGTCATTTTGACCCCTAAAATTATTGGGGTTTAAAAAGCAATGCAGAAATAATAATTCACAATCCATAACATAAATTGTATCTCATAAGGAACCTTGACAAGAACGTACCTCTCAAGATCACAAGTACGTACCTAGCTTTCTGGGAATTGAGAAACAGCCCAAATGTATGGGCATTATAGCAGCATACTTCTAAATATGTTTTTCTTTTACATGTTCTCCATATAAAATAAGGCAAGGCCATAGAGTTTCAGTTTAAAAACTAGCAACCACTTGCAACTAATGCTATAGATTCATGAGGTAATAATAATGCAAATAAGTTTTCCTTGTTAATACCGTATACTAACTATAATAACACTGATACATTTTTTGTGGTTTTGCTGCTACAAAGCTACTTTTGTCAACATTACTAGTGGAACTGTGTTGCTTTGATGTATAGGCTTAGAAGTTTAAAACTTGGTTTACCACCTCATATTTAAGCCTAATACTTAAACTCAGTGGCTGTGAGCTGTTTGGGAAATAAATTAACACCTCTATTGGACTCTGGAGTGGGAAGAGTAAACACACCAACATTGCAGACTCAGCAATCAAACTCAAGAATCATTTGTTGTTTTTTGCACAGAAATAATAACTAGACTACGGCATTATTGCTGTAAGGCGTTAATGTTTTTTTTAAAGTTATGTCAGTTCTTTCACTGGCCTATTCTTAGGTTCTACTTTCAGGTGGCGATTATCCATATGTTTAAGATGTTCTCCAAACCGCTGCTGGGCAAAAGGGTAAAGTCAGAGAGCCAAAAGATGTCTTCTGTTCACTGATGGATGAGGTGTTGAGAAGAGCAGATTAAACTAATCTTTCGTTTTCCATCTCTCTCTCTCTCAATTCAATTTCAATTCAAGTTAGCTTTATTAGCATGACAGTTATTACAACAGTATTGCCAAAGCT
>JAODTR010006825.1:0-10474 GCA_025399935.1 Amblyopsis rosae | reverse complement strand
TAATAGTAATGGAAGAAGCATTTACTATAATACTACTGCTACCACTGCTAATAATAGTAATGGAAGAAGCATTTACTGTAATACTACTGCTACCGCTGCTAATAATAGTAATGGAAGAAGCATTTACTATAATACTACTGCTACCACTGCTAATAATAGTAATGGAAGAAGCATTTACTATAATACTACTGCTACCGCTGCTAATAATAGTAATGGAAGAAGAATTTACTATAATACTACTGCTACCACTGCTAATAATAGTAATGGAAGAAGCATTTACTATAATACTGTACTTCTCATGCTCTTATCTCACAAAAAAAAAAAAAATATATATATATATATATATATATAGCACTTTATTAGATTAGCTAGGCCATTGTTTGACTACGTGGTAATAGGTATAATGACATTATGCTGCATTTGTTCTATTTAGGATATTGTTTGCTTATAATTGCTGGTGCACGACCTGTCCAACTACTGACAAATGTACTACATGTAAGTCGCTTTGGATAAAAGCATCTGCCAAATGCCGTAAATGTACTACGACTGCTACCACTGCTAATAATAGTAATGGAAGAAGAATTTACTGTACTACGACTGCTGTTGCTGCTAATAGAAAAATATTTTACTGCGTTTCTGCTACTACGACGACCATTACTGATACTAATAACAAAATAATAATGTATTGTACTGTACTACTGCTAGTATTACTGTAGTACTAAGAATAATAGAAGAATAATGTATCATTACTACTTATAGCATACTAGTAATGATGACCACTAATAATAGTAATATTACAGTAATAACAAGAAACGATAAAGAATCATTAGCATGTTGAAAATACATTTCCATTATCCATGTTGCTCAAAAAGGCCACTGCGTATTTTGTCGCCAGGGCAACAGGTTCCCTCTGGCAACAACCCCCTATCCCCCCGCAGGCAACGGGGAATTTGAGTCCTGCCTTACAGTCAGTCTGGCAGTACCACATCCTACCACCAGCAGCCCCATTGGAATCCCCTGTGCTGTGTGGGAGGGGGGCGCTAACTAATGAGTTAGCAACCTAATTAAAGGGGGTGTCTTATGCCCGGTTGGGGTGGGGGGGGGGGCTCTCTGGGAGGATTACAACGGAGTGTTTAATGAGGGGGGCCTTGATAACCTCTCAAAGGGAGGATGTGGTGTCTGTAATGATGCCTGAAGTAAATCCAGAGCTCAGCCAACACTGTGTGTGGTGTTTGTGTATGTGTGTGAGCATGTGTGTATGTTTGTGTGTGTGTGTGAGCATGTGTGTATGTTTGTGTGAGTGTGTGCTTGTTTGTGTTTGTGTGGCGTGTGCACACAAGCATGCATATGTGTGTGTGAGCAAGTATATGTGGTGTGTGTGTGTGTGTGTATGTGTGTGCGCATTGTGCGTTGGTGTCCGTGCACGCCTGTGCTGCTGCTTCTCCCATCATGCTCCAGGCTCAGATCTTAAGAGATCTCTCAGCCTTGCTTCCATGTTTTTATTAAAGAGGTTCAATGTGTCTTTCTGCCACTAGGTGATGCACTAGAGCACTAGCATTTCAGGCCAAAACAAATGCTGCATGGGCCCCACACACACACACATACATACATGGGCACATACACGCACACACATACACACATGCGCACACACACACAAACATACATTCCATTATGCCACTGCATATTTACATGGAATATAGTTGTTTATTGCTATAGTAATGTTTGAAATATCGTTTAGACAGACTTTAAAGGTATAGTCAGCTTTTGCAAGCTAATTGAGATTATTTATTATTATTAGTATTATTTAAGATAATACACTTTTTTTGTCAAATTCACCAAATATCTCCTCGCATTTCTCTTAGCTTACTGTTCTCTGTGCGTTCTGAAAAAAAATCCGATACTTCAACAGCCCTGGCTCTGTAAATTTGAACACCGCTCACATCAACAATGACCTAATACTACGCTTTGCTTCAGTGTGTTTTAATGTGTGACTATACAGTATACTGTGTGTGTGTATATGTATATGTATATATATATATAATAATATATGTGTGTATGTATATATAAATATATAAGTGTATATATTTACAGTGTAAGTATATAAAGTATATACTGTGTATATACAGTGTGTATATGTGCATATATATATATATATATATATATATATATATATACAGTGTATACTATGTATACTATGTATATACTGTATGTGTGTGTGTGTATATGTATGTATGTATATATATGTGTGTGTATATATATATATATATGTGTATATATATGTTTGTGTGTGTGTGTGTGTGTGTGTATATATATATATAGTGTATATTTATACAGTGTAGTCTGTATATTTTTTCACACTCCAAAATGTTTATTTCTTTGCACAAAGAGATAGATGGCTTCACGAAGCTTCAGGCAGATGGACTGAATTTTTCCATCAGAATTGATGAAGGTCATAATTAGTGCTTGTTTTGGGATCTCATTAAATCAAGCGGGGGTCTTTATCCTTTCGGAGAAATGAAAGCCTTTGACATCTGCCGCCGTTCAGCCCTCGTTGTCTGTCACAGCTGATGGATCTGTGTTGCCGTGACGCGACACCCAGCACAACACGCCTGTTCTCTGCAAAAGTCAATTCCCCCTCCAGTAAACAAGCACGTTTTCGGGTTTGGTCACAATATTTCCCTGCCTGACAGTGACGTCTGTTATTTGGCCCGCGGCTGCTGTCAAAACTAACATGGCTTAATTGACTGCAAGCGAACGAGCTCCTGGATTGATCCTGTCAGACTCCAGAGGAAGTGATGTTGCTCCATCTACGAGGCGTAACCGCGGCAATCTGTTGCTTGGGTATGAGCCAAGGATTTTAAAATGAAAAAGTCAAAATTACAGAAGGAACCTTGGGCAGCAAAGGGTGTTCTGATCAGCTGTCAGCATTGACACACACGCGTGCACACACACACACACATACATACAGTACACACAGGAAGGAGCAGGTTAAGGGGGAGTTGTTCGTTTCCATGTGAAATGTGGGCTGTAAAGCACTTTGAGACTGCAACGTGATTAAGGGCTATATAAATAAACTTGACACACACATACATTACATGCAGACACACACACATGCACGCAAACAGTCGCAGTGTCATTTTTTGCACCACGGTTGGCAATGTCAAAACGGCGTGGCCTGTGTTGTCATGGAGATCCTTGCGCTGCTGTCTGACTTGTTAGTCGGCTGATCATGCTGGGCGGTCCGTGGGGGATGTTCACACTGTGTCATCTCCATACCTGTCATCTGGGGCTTTTACCTGCGACTCAAACACTAGGCATGCCCTGCCTCGAACCCAGAGCCTCCTGTCTTCCTCTCAATCTACCTGACCCCTCCATTACATACACAAGCTGTGGGCTTGTGTATGTAATGTGTGTGTGCGTATGTGTGTTTGTGTGCATGTGTGTGTTCCCTGCCTCAAACCCAGAGCGTCCTTTCATTACTTGTACCCCCATGGAAGAAGATACATTAGCCTACTGTATTTCTCTGGCTGTGTGTGTGTGTGTCTACTGTATGTATATGTGTTATTAGTGTATGTGTGTGTGTGACTTAGGGTTTGTTGCGGCAAATCCCTCTGCCTTGATAAAATATGCAGCCGTCTGTCTCTGTAGGCGTCTGTCTCCGTAGACATCTGTCTCTGTAGACATCTGTCTGTCTCCGTAGCTGTCTGTCTCCGTAGCCGTCTGTCTCCTTAGACGTCTGTCTGTCTCCGTAGCTGTCTGTCTCTGTAGACGTCTGTCTCTGTAGACAGGGGCATAATCTGCAGCACAGCTGCTGTCGCTGCACATCTGGGTGCTGCTGATAGGATGAGGTAGGTGTGTGGGTGTGTAGGGCTGCTGTCGCCATGGAGACCAGACTTTAGAGGCATACCTGTCAATCGGATGGATGGACAGTTGGCCCGTTGCCCTCCCCCCGATTAGAACTAGATTGACACCTGGCATGTTGTTGCTAGTGCGCTACAGCTAGCTATTCTGCACGTTAGCTTGCTAGCTTGTGCCCGTGCTGCTCCTTCCTGGTTTCGTATAACTAGCTTTGTCTTAGAAAAAAACAGAAAATAAGTTGTGTTCGCTGAACTGGTTATGGACAATAGCGCGTAGCCAGTTCTGCAAACTCACCTTTGCACGTGCTTGCGTGTGTGTGTGTGCGCGGTGGGTGTGTTTTACAGGTTGTTCAGACTAAAGGGTCAACGTTTTTGTTTAGAGATGGGGATTGGTAGGTGGTATTGTGCTGCTATGGTTACCAGGTGGTGGTTCAGTAAAGATTAAAAAAAAACAGCCACTTAGCATGGACCTCGTGTCCACGCTATTGGCTGAGCCATTTTCCTGAAAGGTTTGGGTGACGTACTGTAGCTTGGTGTTCCAGCTACCTGTAGCAGACGTGGTGAACCTGAAGTGTTGTTTGTGTCAGCTACTGCTCATGGTAATATGCTCAGCATTGCAGTGCATCCAACTCATCTAGTGGCCTATATATGTGAAGACACGGCGCGTCTTGAAGTTAGCATGCATTACACCATGTGGTAGAACAATCAGCACGTCCAGATCCAATCCTGTAAATGGTCTCTCTCACCTTGGCGCACCTCCCCCGACGCTTCGCACTGTTGTTTCGCTTCCTTGTCAGACTCACTTTCCATTGCTTATGCTCATGTTTTAAACGTTTGAATGGAAGTAGACTAGAGTAGGCAGCTTTGTGTTACAGAATTTTCATGGGAACAAACTAGGTACAGTAGAAACATAACGCCTCAATTTATTCTATTTTATTTTTGTTGTTGACAGTGGCAGAAAACATGTTACATAAAATAAGCCCGCACCTGTCTGTTTTGTCTTCATCCAAGTCTTATAAGCAATGTGATGTTAAAGGGATACGTTAGCATCCTGTTAGCATCCCACTAGCATCCCGTTTGCATCCCACTAGCATTCCACTAGCATCCTGCTAGCATTCCACTAGCATTCCACTAGCATCCCACTAGCATATCATTAGCATTCCACTAGCATCCCACTAAAATCCTGTTAGCATATCGTTAGCATTCCACTATCAATCCACTAGTATCCCACTAGCATCCCGTTAGCATCTCGTTAGCATTCCACTATCAATCCACTAGCATCCCACTAGCATCCCGTTAGCATCTCGTTAGCATTCCACTATCAATCCACTAGCACCCCACTAGCATCCTGTTAGCATCTCGTTAGCATTCCACTATCATTCCACTAGCATCCCGTTAGCATTCCACTATCAATCCACTAGCATCCCACTAGCATCCGTTAGCATCTCGTTAGCATTCCACTATCATCCCACTAGCATCCCATCAGCGTCCCCTTAGCGTCCCGTTAGCACGCCACCAGCAGCACGTCCCCCGACAACTCCCCCTGCTCATCCGGCGGCATGAGTGACTCCGTTGCGGCGGTCGAGGCAAGGAGGCAGGCAGGCTGGTCGCGGCGTTCAAGCAGAAGCTGTCTTCGTTTTGGTTCTCGCTTCTGACGGGAGCCTTGTGACGACGTGTGAAGAAGATCGAGTGTGAAAATCCTCCCCCCACACTCCTCCCACTTCCTCACCCATCACCCATCGCCAGGCCCAGCTCACCGCGTCTGCAAGCTGAGGAAGTGTCCGGCTAACTTGAAAATCACTTAGCGCCCCACCCCCCCCCTCTCCCCAGGCCACGTGCGACAGGATATGGATGCATCCTCTCGGCCTCGGCCCTCTCCCTCTCCCGACACAGTGATTAATGGCACCAGCCTCCCTCCCCATCTCATTCTGTTGCTGTCACAGTTAAGTGGGCCGGAGACAATAATAAACAGGCGGTCTACTGTGAACCCCTAACGCCATCATTCCACCCCCCCTCCTGCCACACACACACACACACACCTCCTCCAATGAGAAAAAGAGGAAGCAGAGAGATCTGGCAAAAGGCAAAGTGTGTGTGTGTGTGTGTGTGTGTGTGTGTGTGTGTGATGCGTGCGCACAATACCTGTGTGTGCACGCTAGAGATGACCAAATGCACAGGGCGACGATGGTGAACGTGCAGCCTTACTGTGAAGCAGGCTGCTCGTGGAGCAGAGGACTGTGCAACACACACATTCCCTGTGGCTGACGACAACATCCCCAACAACAACATCGAGAACACCGAGAACATCGTCAACAGAGTCAGAAACAAACATTGGTGGTGGGGGGGGGGGGGTAATTTAGTCCGCTTGGATATCAGTTCTTCTTTTTAATTCCTGTCTTTTTGGGTCCACAAGCCTGTCGAGGGCCCTTTGCGCGATAGTGAGCGCATCTGATTTACAGACTTTAGTGCCGCTAGAGCGTGAGGGGTGGAGTTTAATCCGCTGGCCTATAGCGATTAAACACAGCATTAGTTCAGGCAGGCCACAAAAGTCAAACCCGGCCATAATCTCAACCGTCAGCTGATCTCAATGACCAGACTGGTCAGCAATGTCACGGTGGTGTCGTTGACGCTTGCTCTGTTCTGTACCCTATGGCGGGGGGGTCTTTTGAGGAGCTCCCTGCCTTGGGCTTTCCATGTACACGCATGGAAAAGCAGGGATCTCCCATAAGAGAGCCATGCAGCCAAATATATATAACTACAAATGTAAATGAATATTCTCTTTGACTGTAGTGGTCCTGACTGAACTATTGTTATGCTAGCAGACAGCCGTATATGATAAGGCATAATTAGCAGTGTTGTAGTCAAGACCGCCTAATCCGAGACCAAGTCTTCACCGAGACAAGACCAAGACCCAGGCAGAGAGAGACCGAGACCGAGACCAGACCAGTTCGAGTCCCATATTGCAAGATATATAGCCTTCTTGCACATAATGCATTGACCTGCAGTAGCCTATATTATGCATGTGTGCAATTAATCGCCTAGCATTGTTGGATTAGACGGAGGCATGACGTTACGTAGTATTTTCTTTATGGGTAAACAGTTGAATACACGCATTAGGAAAGTAGGCATATTTAATAACCAACTTCACAGACACCAACTAAATTAGGTCGGTGAGTGGCAGGGTCAGACTGGGACTGAAAAACGGCCCTGGACTTTGAAGCCAACTGGCCCGGGAACTGTTTAGAGAAGACCTTGTTGGCAAATAGAAATTTAGTCTACACACCATCCACTGTACAAAGCCTTCTAAATTACACATTTCACTGTATAACAGGTTACATTAATGTTTCCATAAAACATTTAATTTCCTGACTTCTGGTGATTTTTTTTATGCAACAATGTGTGCCTTTTCTCTATCTTTATGGTGTTAATGTCTTTATGTAATTAAAAGTATAATAGAATATAATGCAATAAGTGTCTCAGGCATTCTGCATTGCTTTCAAAAGAAATTCAGGAACCAGGAATGCAAAATCTAACATTATGGATAAAACTTATGCCAGACAGAAAATAATCATAATTTCTTCTTGTTTTGAGTTCTTCTTAAAAGCAATTTGGGTGTACTTCAGCACCAATAAAAAGAGTTTACCGCCATTGTCAACAACCTAACAACCTTTATTAGCCTAGCAACTCTAGCCAACAGATTAAACTTTAGAAAAATGAAAACAATAGCTATCGTTTGGATGTTTGAATTATGCTAAACGTATAAAATGTTGCTGCTTGTACCTGACATCTCTTGTAGTCTATAGCCCGTACTGCGTCTCCAGGCTGCTGCTGTCACTTGGCTTTGCACCAAAGCTTGGAGTGCTCGTCTTTCAATTTTTCCCACACGTATCTATTTGTCTGCCCTTCGCTCAATGTATTTGAATAAGAAACTAAAAAGAAATAAATATCTCATAAACCACCTTTCTATTCGATATTGCGAAAACGCTCTTGGGACAATCAGATCTCAGAATTTCAAGGATCAGTCCAAGATGGGAGGGGCCGCTCGTATCTCCCCTCAATATTGAGTATTAGATTGGCCCAGTGAGGCAAACTGCTGCAGTTGCAGCCAGCCGGCCTGCCCAGTGGCAGAATGTATAGTTAAACATTACAAATATAAGGGAGGATTTACTTCTAATCAATAATTATCATTAGACATGCACCGGGCGGCAATAATTATATCCCGCAGTTGTGGTCTTGACCGGTCTCGAAGTAAAATCCCGAGACCTCTTGGTCCGAGACCGAGACAAGACCGAGTAAAAATGCGGTTGAGTCTGAGACGAGACTAAAACCTTAAAAAAGTGGTAAAGACAGGTCTCGAGTACTACAACTTTAATAATTAGACAATGCAGCAGGTAGGAATGTCCTGTAGCTAATACAACACAGTTTATGCAGCAGGTTATACTGTACTGTGACACGACACATTTATTCTGTATGTCTGCCTATACCTTTATAGAATCATGACGTATATTTAGGAGAAAACGACTGGTCTAGGTGCGTTAGGAGAGCCGCCTGCCTGTAACCCAAGCAGACCCCACAATACCTTACACACAACTCCCAACCCCCCGCTTCCCTGCGTGCCCCCCGAATGCCAGCGTGGATGTCTGTGATCTGGCCCCTGTTCCCTGTTTTCATCAGCGCGTGGCCCCGTGTAACGCCCGTGACAATAAGAACATGATTCAGTAGGCCCTTCACTGTGGTGTGTGCACCAAGGCTTCTCTGTGAAGAAGCAAAATTACTGTTTTGATGACTTTTGATGGCAGGGGGCATAATTGTGTATTGTGTGCGTGTGTGTGTGCGGGGGGGGGGGGGTTGAAGCGATGAAAGCGGGGGAGCCCTGGTGGGGCTTCGCACACCGCGGGGTGTCCTAATGGGACCAACCGCCGCTCGCCGGCTTTGCGGAACACGTCTTCGCCGAGCGCGTCTATGTGGCGTGCTGACTGAAATAGCAGATTTCTCCTCCTCCTCCTCCTCCTCCTCGAGCAGCCTCCGGAACTCTGGATCCAAGCGCACGGGCTCCGGAGGCCCCAGCGACGGCTGATTGTGATATTGTTGCCGTGCGTTGCTCCTTGCTGTGGAAACTCCCCCTAATTTCGCATTTTTTGGGCGCGAGAGGCGGTGGCTGTGTGCGTTGGAACGCTTGTCAACACGCCGCAGAGGGTTTGAGGCTGGTACATGGTGCCTCTGGGACTATAAATATATATGTGCTCGGGGGGAGGGGGCTAAACCTGGTCACCGCTAGGTCACAGGGACAGTTTCTTAAATAGTCACATGAATAGTATCTTCTTCCCTTGTTTATTTGGTCGCACAGTAGTGTATTGCAGTAGCGCTAATGGATTTAACTTGAACTTAAACGTATGGCCACTTCCTCGTTCAATCCCACTCAGACCAAAACAACACATCATTCAATGCAAGTCAATGGGAGGCTCACTAAAAATGACCTGTATTTGTGTCTGGGTGTGTTAATCAAATTGGGCATTTGGGGGATATTACATTCATTCCGTACCTACAATGAAATCGCTGTGAGGCCACAACAGTATTTCTCATACAGTTTCAGGCCATGCATGGCACCTTCAGCTGGCTGCATGTCATACTGTCCCTTCTGTCACCCTCCCCAGCTAAATGTCGTTGATGACGAAAGGCTACACAAGACCGGGACTGTCCCACTTTTGCTCCCGTACAGTATTGCGATGAATTACGTTTGTCTTTGTTCTAATGTTCTAGTGTTCTGGTGTCTTTGGTACAAGCTCTAAACCCCTCAACCTCTCTCTCTCTCTCTCTCTCTCTCTCTCTCATGTTGAAGTTCAAGTTAGCTTTATTAGCATAACAGTTATTACAACAGTATTGCCAAAGCTAGAGGGCAGGCCCTCAACAAGAACAACAGTATTCCAGACAATAGAACAAAACGTCCCACTAATAACGCCAGTGGTAATGACAATAAGAACTGTCTGTATCTTTTAAAGGACACAGTTACAGCAATATTAAATATATAGATAATAACAACAACAATAATATAATAATAATTAACAACAAGAAAAGAGGAAAAACAAATTGGTATATAAATTAATGATAAACATATACCATACTAACAATAACATGATGTACTATATGAGGGCAGGTTACAGCAAACATCATCTCTCTCTCTCTCTCTGTTTCTCTCTCTCACACACACACACACACACACACACACGTCACCCTTTCACCCTCCCTCGGGAAGGGGGAGGGGGGGGAGGGAGGGAGCGCCGTCGGTGGTACTACTCATGGGAGGAGAGTGGCGAGAATCAAACGTCACCAGTGTGGCTTTGAAGACCTCTGCGAAGGGGAAGACGAGAGCTCAAGGGCTGGTGGGGGGCAGAGGGGGGTGGGGAGGTGTATTGATGCAACAGGGAGGCAGATATGATGAGGGGAGCAGCTACAGTATATGGCCAGCAGGGGCAATGTCCTCACAGTACAGGAGACTACTGAGAGGCTGATGGGGGCCTCATAGGGAATTAGCAGGGACAGGGGCTCTCTCCTTCATCCACTCTCTCTCTCGCCTCTCTCTCTCTCTCTCTCTCTCTCTCTCTCTGCCCTCTCTCCCC
>JAODTR010006824.1:0-10582 GCA_025399935.1 Amblyopsis rosae | reverse complement strand
ATGTAGGTTGTAAAGCCCTTTGAGACTGCAATGTGATTAAGGGCTATATAAATAAAATTGACTTGACTTGACTTAACTGCAGCACGTCGTCACGCTGCAGCCCTGGTGGCCAGCAGAGGAACTGCGTTCAAGGGAGACTGGTTGAGGCATTGATTGAGTTGCAAGCTGTCCAATGTGACACTTGACATGCCGTGTGCCTGTTGCATCATGGGTAACACAAGGCTCTCCTGACGCCAAAGAAGGCTTAAGTCTCGTCCACACAACAGAGCAGGAGGTGTGTTTGTACACAGACGTTTCTCCTTTTCTGCTACTCTTTGAGCGTTTTCATATAAATAAAAGATGTTGTTAACACAACCATTATGTCCTTAAATTGGAACAGTGCGCTGTGCACTGACAGAGGTGGTTCTAGAGCCACACCAGCTTTTGCATCTGTACAGCAGAAACAACAATCTAAAGCAGTGAATCACAAACAATCCATTTGTTTTGATCATAGCCCATAGGACAGCCTGACTCCTCCCTACTTTGTAACCTTTGGTTGAGGTCACGTTTCCCCTTTACTGATACTCTTTCATCAGCTTTGTCAAATAAATAAAAAGATGTTTCGCTGCTGTTTAAGGCCAGTTAAATAAGTCATCTTCCGTTACAATCACGAAGGCCTTTCCATTGGCAGTTCTACTGGTTTTTATAATCTCCAAATTACAGAGTTCAAATAAGAGCGGTTGATCGGCCAGAGAAGACACTGCAAGTATTAGAGTATAAATGCCTGTGTATTATTGTCCATAGAAGGTTTACTACCAAAGTGATTATTTTCCACTTAATTGAATATGGCCCAGTGAACACATCTTGAAATTGCTAGCACAATTTGATCTGTCTGCAGTCTGGAAACTCTTCATTTAAAGCAGTTTGTAGTAGATTGACGTGTCAATCAAATAATTAGCAAGTGATTGAACAACCTTCAGCTGACCAAAACAAACAATTGACAGTGGTACGTTCAGCGAACTGAACGTTCAGAATGTTAAATTCACTTTTTTGCTGAATGACACGTTTCCTCAAAAACATTGGAAATGTTCTTGAACTACTTTCAAAGATGTTTTCTGCCTTTAATGGGTGTGGTGAGTGGTGAGCTAATAATCATACTCATAAAAAACATGAGTGTCAGTGACGTAGGAAATTAGCCGCATATTTTCCTCTGTTTTATGTTTTTTATGAGTAGGATTATTTGTCATCATCACTATTTAGTACCAGTACCAAATGTACCAAATGCTCTTTCAATGCATCTAACCATCCGTCTCATTCTGATATGAAATACAAAATCTAAATATGTTGACACAACTATTATGGACATATTCCTGCTGTGCACCGACAAATGGTTCTAGAGCCACGCCATCTTGGTCACCTGTACAGCAGAAACAACAATCTATAGCAGTGAAACACAAACGATCACTTTGTTGTTGTTGACCATGTGAGCGTTGTCCCACCTACAGCCTAACTCCTCCCTGTTTAGTAACCTGCTGTTGAGGCCACGTTGCCCCTTTACTGCTATTCTTTCATCAGCTTTTGCAAATAAATATAAGATGTTTCACTGCTGTTTATTAAGGCCACTTAAATAATTACTCAACTTACGTCACAATCACAAAGCCTATAGGACAGTCCAACTCTTCCATGTTTTGTAACCATGCTGTTCAGACCACTGCCGTTTTCGTTGTTTCGTGTTCACCCATCCTAAACGCAGGGAGCGATCTTCACACACAGGTGCTTGCAGGTGATTGGACCACCTTCAACAGATCAGAGCAACACCCATGTGGGGACAATGCTCAGAACTCTGCAGCTTATAGCGGTTAGCACTGACACTTGCCTTTTTACAATCAGATGTAATAAAACAATGTGTGTTGCTAGCTTGTAGGCTACTAAAGGTGTGGCCACTATCATTATGTAGCATGTCAGCAGACAGATACAAGACTGTTGTAAGTGCATGACCATGTCCAACTCAATGCAGGACCCGAGAACTTAAAACCTGAGATGATCCACTACAAAGTTACATGTTTGACATCAAATAAAGGGCTGTCATTGGTGGAGCTTTTTGTTTCTGGTGGCACATCATAAAACTATTTCTAATGTTTAGTTTTTTAATGACATTTTCTTTTCCGAGAGGCAACTTCAAAGGTCCTTATGTAAGTATGGCCAATCGCCAGGAATGATGGTAATGCCCCTGAGACGTTATTTCAGGCTAACATGATCAGGTCACTATCTAAATAAATGTGGAGGAAGCCATATGTTCACATTCATGTCACAGGGATTTGAACACACTGCTCGCGTGCAAATGCAATCTTTGGTGTTACAGAATTCTCACACTGTCTCTCTACTATATAATATAGTATGTGTCTGGTTCAATGCAAGTTTAAGAGCACACATGCTAGAGGCCTACATTTGTCTCAACTGGCTCCATATCAAAGATAATTTCTAACATAATTTACAGTCATGAGCTGGAATTCTTATCTGCATCAACAATAACATACTGCAAACACATTTTGGCAGTGCTGACGATGAAATGTTTGCTAAGGAATTAAGACTGCTGTATGTGCAACTTCAAAATGACTTTAATTAGGAACGTCTTTTTCCCTTAACGCTGACAGTGTCTTGCACCGTATGGTGAGCAGGATACTTGCAAGACACTGTCCATTTATAGCTTACTGAAATTGTAGGCTTGTCCTTCTGATCCGTCAAGGCAAGGGGCTTTGTGAGAAGCAGAGCTCCAGGCTCTGATACTGTCCAATACAGTCCAATTAAAAAAGCATTCAGAACTTTCTCCACTACTTGTGGGAGTTGGAACGCCTTCAGCGATGCCTCATGCTCATTGTGAAGGGGGTTTTCCTGAGGTTCGGGCTAGCACCACAGTAAGCCTTTGTACAGTACAAGACACAAAAAGCCTCATTGGCGATACGGAGGAGGAGAGGCTGTGTCTCGAGCGCTGAGACACCGACGCTCATCGGGACATCAACACAAAGTGTGAAGATGCCGTCATTCACCCCCAATGGGTTTCCACCAAGCCACATTGTCTGTGTGCTGCACATATCTGGACACAATATTAATAACATTTACTAGCAGAATACACTTACATGCATTAAGAGGAACAGCACAATCTGGTAACAGATGATAATTCTGTCAACATCTAGGCACACACAGCATTATGATGTCCAATATCAATGTCCCTTGCTAAAGGACTACAAACACAAAACACAAATACTGTATTAATTTACCGTGTATTTGAGCCTATGCTGAATGAGAAGTCATGACCATGGTGTTACTCCTCATTCACCGGCGGCGTGACCCTGCTAGGAAGAGAAACAACTATCGCGTCCGGAAAGAGAGCATCTGTCAATGTCAACTTTGTTTATATAGCACATGTAAAACCACTGTAGTTGACCAAGGTGCTGGGCAAGATCAAACATAGCGATAGTTCATGCATGCACATGATCTCAAACGTCAGCTGATCACAATCAGCTCACTGCCCAGCTGATCTGAATGACCAGACTGCTCAGCTGATCACGGCAAAGCTTACTAGTGGAGTGACTGTGGGTAGAGCGGGGTGACAGGTGATCCAAAAGTCGCTGGTTCGATCCCGGCTAACACCTCACCGAGTGTCGAGGTGTCCTTGAGCAAGACACCTGACCCTAACTTCTCCCGGTGGTTGGTCACACCTTGCATGGCACAATCACCCTCCATGTATGAGTGTGTGTGTGAATGTGAGGATATACTGTACAGCGCTTTGAGTGGCCAGAAGGTTAGAAAAGATCTATATAAATGCAGTCCATTTACCATTGGCCAATCTAGTCATGGCGCTTCTTTAAGCACCCATTCTAAGCGCTTCCTCTGTGAGCTGTTTTGCATCCCACCTCCTCTTTAATGCTGTGTTTGATTCCTAAATGTCCTGGTGTTGTCATTGAGGCTTGCTCTGTTCTGTACCCTGTGGGGTCTCTTTGCTGCTATCCCTGCCTAGGGCTTTCCATGTACGCGCGTGGAAGGGCAAAGAGCTCCCAGAACAGAGCCATACCTCCAAATATAAAAAAACAGATTTTTACTACAGTGGTCCTGACCTTATAATATATATATTTACATAATATACAGCCAGCAGTAATCAGATCAAAGCAGCAGAGACATTTGATGCAGAATTCAGATTAAAAGTCAGATTTAAAAGGTGACTTAAAAGTAGATAGAGCCGGGTCATTGCGGATATACAATGCAGAGAGTGGGAGCAACCACCTCGAAAGCTCGATCCCCTCTACATTTTAACCTGGTAACCGCGGTTACCCGAGCTGGTTGTGGTGCCTGGTCTGTTATCACATCAGGCAGTCTATTACGGACTGAACGTAAACGTTGTCGTCTTCCAGAACCAGTCAAACAGTGCCTGTGTGTGAGAATACCTTTCTACCATTCGGTCCCATGCGGTCATTATGTGGAAGACGACAGCAGACCATAGTGAATGTTGACGTGGCTCGTCTAAACGGCGTGTTGTTTGCTATATCCCAGCATGTTTTGATGATGTTGATCCAGTTAAGACACGCAGGGTGAAGCTGATATTCAAGTCAGGTATGCAGGGGCGTCAGCTGGTTTATGTTACATTTATGTTACAATCTTAAAGGTGGAGTCAGTGATTGTAAGATAATAGGGTTAGGCTTGGCTAACCCACTGTTTGTTCACTTAGGTGGTTGGCCAGAGGGACACATACCTCTGCTTGTAGGGCAACGACCTCGCTCACTAGTTTGTAGAAACAAACATGGACAAATAAAAACACACAAGTCCTAATGTTATTATGGGCCCCGCGTGAGATGGGGGGGTGGGGGGGTGGAGGGACACAGGGAGGGAGAAAGAGCATTGCATTATGGGATGGGAGAACCTTACACCAGGGGCTGGTGGCGAGCCAAGAACAATGTACCGTCCGCAGGGCTCAGAGACACCCCCCCCCCCCCCCCCCACACACACACACACACCTCCCCCCTCCCTTAATGCAATCCTCTGCAACATTTCCCAACAGCTGCACTGGAATGGAACCGGGAACACCAACCTCTAACCCCCCCACAACAGAGGTCTGGGTCTAGTGACATACTGCTTGATTGATTCTATAGCACCCCCAGAACTGTTACAGCACCACAGAACTGTTGTAGCTCCTTCAGAACTGTTACAGCACCCCCAGATCAGTTACAGCACCCCCAGATCAGTTACAGCACCCCCCAGAACTGTTGTAGCTCCTTCAGAACTGTTGTAGCACCCCCATAACTCTTACAGCACCCCCAGAGTTGTTGTAGCTCTTTCAGAACTGTTCCTCCACATAGAAAACAATGTGAACCCACAAGGGGAGGAATAGAGAGGAATGCCTGCCAGTGGTTTCGACCCAAAGGGAAACCCCAGGTGCAGATGCAGTAGTGTCCCATTGACTACTAGTGAGAAGCAATAACAACAAACAAACAAACAAACAGTGTCTTCCGACAGTGCCGGGAATCATCGGCGTGCTGAAGAATGTGTCTGTGACATTCTTCCTGTAGGAATGCTGGGGGGAAAGGGGGGTGTAATGATGGGGTAGGGGCGGGGCAGCGCGTGGGACTGTGGCTGGTGAAGAATGCCGCCATTGTAGCACCGCTCTGGATGTGGCTTTTAAGCGTGGCACGCATCACAGACAGCTGTTGTTCGGTGGTGTGGAAGGGGGGTGGGGTGGGTGGGGGGGTATTCTCAGGCAAAGGGCTACGCTGCTCGTGCTGGTGGTTGCGGGGGGGGGGGGAGACCAGGGGATTCACACAACACACAGGCGCCATTGACGGCAGGAATTACAGCCAGGAGTGTTCAGGGAGGAATCTGAACCATTTAGAGACATGACCCATGAGCAATGAGGTCTGCTGGATCTTCACACGACAGGCAGGCTGTCCACATACCACAGCGGGACGCAAGGGTTGGTCTGGGGGTCCTCGGGACAGACGAGGAGACAAGCAGCCTCCTTTAATTATTAATATTTAATGCATAAATTGCGGTGTATATACTGTAGGACAACTACCCCAAAGCCGACACTTGAGCAAGTTCCTTCACAACACCACAACACAACACAGCACAAGCAGGTTAAGGGGGTGATGTTTGTTTCCATGTGAAATGAGGGCTGTAAAGCCCTTTGAGACTGTAATGTGATTAAGGACTAAAGATATAAACTTGACACAGTTCAACACAGGACAGCACAGCTACACATAGAGGCCAACTGCTGCTCCCATCAATTCAATTCAATTTTATTATATATAGCATTATCACATTAGAGTCTCAAAGGGCAACACAGGCCCACATTTCACATTGAAACAAACGACATCCCTTAATTCAGCCCCCCCTCTCCCTCCCCCAAAATAAAAGAGGGGAAACCCCTTGAGAATCTACTCATGGTCAAGCCTCACCTGAAGCCCATGGCTCCTTCCCCAGCCGTTTTACAGAGGTTCAGCCTATCGGCTGTGGTTCTGTGGTGGCCTGGCTGTCACAGATCTCCACCTGATGCTGCTAAAACCCGAGGGCCTTCCACAGATGTCCAACAACCCCTCCTCAAGCAGGGGTTGCAGATGGACGGATGCTGGTGTGGAACTATAGATAGCGTGGGTTTGTAGGGTGTGTGCAGAGCCTCGCAGCGCTTCATGTTGTGATGTGTGTGTTGACGGAAAAGACCGGGCTTCTGGAGTGTCAGCACTGTTTGTGGTATCTAAACATGTAACCAGACACCACTAGCGGTTGAGATGTGTCACTGATGCAATGCACTCAGTGCACGACATGCTGCGATGTCAGAGACAAAGATGTGATTTTAAAATGTACAAATAATTAAATGTGAACCTGTGTGCATGTACGTACTGTGGACCTGTGTGCATGTGCGTACTGTGGACCTGTGTGCATGTGCGTACTGTGGACCTGTGTGCATGTACGTACTGTGCGTGCATACAATCGCATTCCACTGAAGGTCCTCTCACATTCCTCTCACATCAGAACACAACAGTGGTTCAGATTTAGTTAAAAGTTGTTCCTCTCCAGAGGGTAATTTAATTTCATTAAAATAAATCACAAATTATATATACATACATGCATATACTATATCTGGAAATAAGGGCCCTGAACAGAATAGAAGGGGTTAAATTAAAGGTAACAACTCTCCCTTCAATGCCATAGGGCGCTCCCTCAGAAACTCCGATACCCCTTCAATGCGAGAGGGTGCTCCCTCAGAAGCTCCGCCCCTCACATTGGACACAAGGATATTGTTGGTTTTTGTTCCCATTTACAGAGCCAGCAGGGCTGTGGAAAAACACCTGATTGTTTTTTCACCATGCACACAGAATCAGACCGCGAGGAGACAAAAGTGTGTTAGCTTAAATTCGATGACACCTTTAATGATTACCAAGTGAAATTGCATAACGACAGCACATTGAACTACTACTATAAGACTAAGTTTAACTTGCTAGACTCTATTGTAACCATGAGACGTCAACTTTATAAACAGTAAATATCCTTTTAGTCATTCCTCAAAAGGCATATGCGCCACTTGTGAAGCACGGGATGCGTATCAAACAATTCCCCGCTCCCCGGAGACGCGGGGAACAGAATAGAGCAGACTTCCGGCGGCGATGAAGATGATTTCACCACTGCGTGCGGCCGTGCCAAGGTTCTCAAGGAGACGTGTCCAGGAGCGGCATCCTGTTGGCCAACACGCTGAGCGATGCGGGGAATGAACATAAAAGAGGATTTACCGCCAAGCCAGATATTGACCGAGGCGAGATTTGATTTCACTTGTAAAACAGAGAGGAAAGAAAATCGAGCATGGAGAAAATGTGAACAATTCCAGGAAGCTCTTTCTGTGGAATTAGCTGAGGTGTCTTATAAACGGGAAATCCCTTCAGCGGTGAGCTTTCTTCAAATGGCTACAGGTGGCATTGATTTAGCGGTGGACTGGTGATGGGCCTACCACGGGAACCTCTGCATGCACAACTGGTGATGTGTCAGTAAGCAAATATAGCATTTTACTTAAGACATTCACTTTTACCTGCAATAGCCTCAGCGGTAGCATGTTATAGGCAGATGACATTCTTTAAAATTACTCAAAACATCTCCAACGTGTCCAGAAGAATCGAAAAGATTCTGTGGTTTTTATGAGTCAAACTGAAGATGTAAGCTTACATGGGCAGTTCCTGTTAGGATGGCCATGTCCAAGAGATGTCATGTGGCCTACTAATAAAGACATTTAGGCTACACAATGTGCACACACAATGTACACACACAATGGCACAAGCAAGCAGCCCATAAAAGGCTACAGACTATAATACACTAGATGTACCTAAACATGTAGGTTACATGCTAACTTTTATAATTCACACCAAAAAAAACACCTAAAGAAATATAAAACAGGAAATACAGGAACTACCTCCACACCTGGCGTTGGCCATTGCAACCACTGGTAACCACGGTAATTGTTAGCAGACTGTGGCAGTGCCATATAATGTACTGTGACCTCATGAAAACACTGCAGGTATATCCCCGAGTGTTCTCTATAGCCAGTCTGGTTAAAGAAGAAGAAATTCAAAGACTGGACAAGGATGGGCTAATTTGAGTTAGTGAGTGAGTGAGTGAGTGAGTGAGTGAGTGAGTGAGTGAGAGAGAGAGCAAGAGCGGGGTGGGAGAGAGCAAGGGGAATTTGGTCCGAGCTCATCTGGGCGTAGGCCAGCTTGCAATCAACATGTGAAATCAGATCCTCAGATTCACTGGTCCGCGTGGATCTGGTCATCGAGGAGGAGACCGATGCTATCATACCCTTAGGAGGTTGGAGGAGATGCATTATGAGGGACATCTGCTGGCTGGAGGCCATCAAGCCTCCACTGCCTGGCTGCCCATGAGCAAAGCGGATTAATTCATAATCAGTATGAAAGACAGTGTTTACAATGCTGTCTGTGTGACACTTGTGGTGAGCTGGCATAAAGTAATGCTCTTATTGAGCTGTTTCATGGTCCACCCTAGAGGATAGATGAACTCTACAGCGGACTGTGAAGAGACATGTGTTTCAGTAAAGCCAGAGGGTCTTCTGGGAAGGCCAGCTCTTCTCTGGTCGACATGGGACAGTGGACATCTGGATTCTGGATTCTCTACACAACTTAATCAGGAGCAAATGACCACCTGGGTCTCGCCACACCACAACAACACATGCGGTAGACAGAGAGACAGAAAACAATGGAACGACGTTGACAAGCCAAGCAAAAACATAAATTAAGATAACAAGCATGTTCTCTCTCACTCTCAATCTCTCTTGGTGGACAATGTAGTGGTTTATTAAACCTATACCTGACATTACACTTAACTTCACAAATGCCATTGCTCAAACATTACAGTAGGGTTCATACTTTAATATGTGTCAGCGATGGCATGCCTATCCATTTATTGTCTATCTACAGTATCTATTTACTATTTATACATCCACAGTATCTATAGTATGTCACTTTAGTTTATACATGCATATATGTATATCTACAGTATCTATCCAGTATCTGTCGTCAGTATCATGTTATGTATATTTATTGCATTCCTTTATGCAGCTGTTTACATTTTTCTTTTATTGATGTGTTTTATTGTATTATGTTATGTTTTATTCATGTTGTTTCTCTGTATTTCTGTATTTGCTTATGATAAGCACAGCTGTGCATGTATTCCCTCTCTGTAAAGCACGTTTAACTACAATTATGTAGTGCTATATAAATACAGATGAATATGATTATTATCCGGTTCTAACTAATTAGCTCGCTAGTTATTTAGTACAAACACATTGTCCTCATATAACCTACTGTACACTAACAGTGACTGAGCCTAGCTTGCTGCTGTAGCCTGTGTACCATACAGAGGTGTAAGCTTTGCTCTGCCAATACCTCTAATGGCCCTGTTAATTACCCTGCATATGAGTGGCTTGGCAGAAGGGCCCCTTGAGCTCAATAAAGAGCTAATTCCCCATCTCCCACAGAGGCCACGCCTGCTTCTAAACACGCAAACGGCAGCTGTCAGCCCTGCAGAAACAATTTTGACTAAATATGGAATTCATCTGTGTGGCACAACAATAGAAAGTAAAAGGCAACATAAGCCATGTCCTTTGTTTGTGCAAGATTCAGACTCAAGATTGAGAAACAGAGCCGGGTGTGAACAATAGAGTAATAAGCGATCCGTCTTGGCCGCTGCTAGAGTGCAAATGTTTCCCACTTGACTGGGTGGTCTGTTACACTGCTCGTTTAGTTGGTTCTGGTCCGTTTTTACAACCAGCTCTCTTACCAGGTCTGTTAGGACCTCCACTTGCCCCAATTACCTCCAAGAACTTATGTCTGGAACAGCAGAGCATGCTGCGGAGCGCATTACATTGCCACGGCATAGGAATGTCTGCTTAGAAATTAGACTATTTGCATGATGCAATGGTGCACTAGTGCTGGGAGATCAACCAAGAGCGTCAACAGCTGCTTGTGCAAGTGTGTGTCCATCCATTTATCACAGGGATCAGTTCAGCTTTCTACACTCTTCACTTTTGGTATATGGTATACACACACACATA
>JAODTR010006823.1:0-10582 GCA_025399935.1 Amblyopsis rosae | reverse complement strand
ACCATTCTTTGTCTGGCCCCTCCCCTGAGACCACTTTGCCTTGGGAGACCCTACCAGGAGCTCAAGGCTCCAGACAATACAGCTCTCAGGATCATAGGGACACACAAACCTCTCCACCACGATAAGGTGATGGTTCCCGGAGAGGCCTTTAAATTTATTTAATAAAATAACATTATTTATGCTTCGGTATAACTCTGACCATTTGGGTGTTTTATTCAAACAAATCCAGTTTAAACATTCTGTCTTGAAGCAATGTGTTCTCGTAACATGCTAATTTAGTTAATCACGTTTTCCTAATTTGCATATTTAAATTTTAAATAAAACTTGTTATAAAAAATAAGTTGTATTTATGGATACATTCGACTGGTAAAGATTCAGTCTGATAGGAGTAAAGGAAAAAAAAAAATTCATGCCAAGGGGACTAGGGGACTTCCCTGATGTCCGGGGAGCGAAAATACAAATAGTGGTAATTTATATATAGACTACTATTCTCTATTGGCATAGTGTCCTGTTTCGTGATCAGTGTTGGTGTAACTCACTGGTTCCCAAACCTTTCTGCTCGCGACCTTCAATATAACAGTGCCAGGGGGTGGTAGAAGCAGAACAGCCATACAGTTATTTGATAGCATTTTAATATAGGCTAGTATTAGCTGAATACAGTGAATCAAATTAATGTATACTGTATTTTGTGATACTATATATTTTTCTCTCGATTACATTGTTTTTGTGATTGTTAAGAGCAGAAATTGAAATAGCGATAGAAATGTGATTAATTGCACAGCCCTATAATAAGGCTTAATCAGGGGCACTTATACATGGCAGATTTGCCTATAGGCTAGCTAGCTCATGTAGCTTGTAAGTGGCTCTGTAATATTGATATTCTTTAAATGATACAGAATTTAAAAGTTTATCCATGCCATCACCACTTAACCTGACATACAGTACCTGGCTGGTCCACACCTGTTTGTAAAATACAGATAACATTAGATAGATACTTACTGGTATACGATGTTGTCTGTGATAAAAACATACTCAAAACAACTAACCATTTTTAAACATTACCTTTATCTGAGGATATTTCCTAATAATCTCAGAGATCCATTAACTGCATATCCCTGCTGTTATCACAGTAACTATTAACCTGGACCCTGTGGGAGTTTTTCATTACATGTAGCACTCAAAGAAAGGTCAATATCTGCTCTAGGTTAATCTAACTGGTCTAGTCAAGTGCTTTAACGTCAACATCTAACATTTAATATGATGAGATTTTGTGTTAATTTGTGTTATTGAAACTATGGGACCGAATGGGCACACGTATAAAGAGGGTGGCCTACATATAAAATAGAGTAACATAATGTTACATAATTTAATGGGGTTTAAATGGCATGGGTGCCGTTTGCCCTTGTTTGTCAGTTTTTTAAGACGGACCGCCAAATAGGTGAGAAGTATTTATTTTTATTCTTCCATCTCATTTGAAAAGCAAAGATTTACAAAACAAGCAAAACATATTGATAAACATGACACAATAAAATATTTGTCATATAATATTTTTCATTTGATATAAACCCATATGTAAAATGTAAGTATTTTATTTCCATTCAAAGATGAGCCCTTAAAAGAGTGCGTATATTCCCCACAAGAGGTACAAAGTTTTCTGTAATTTCTGAAAATGTTACATAATAAATAAAGAGCCTCTATGTAATGTTGAGCCTTGCTTGAAACAAAAACAGCTCAGTGAGAACAATTTATAATCTGTACTTGCTGGCCCTATTAAAGTAATCATGTTACTGGGAGGGTACACTAATAAGATTAATAAGATCAAGAGTTGTTCACCCATTGTCTCCCTTCCTTCTAAAATGGATTAACTTCTTCCATTGCAACCGTTTTCTGCATGAGGATTGAAGCCATGTTGCGCAGGCGAAGTGAGTTTTTAGTTTTCTTGGACAGCGTTCGCACTGTAAAGTCTGAACCCGCTGACAATGTGGAGCCTATGCTGAGCCCGCTTGAAGATTATCTACAGGTGCTGCTGCATATGAAGATGACCAGTGCTGTAAGTGGACACAGAATGACAGTCGTCAAAATGTACACCTAATGGAACATGGTTGCCCTGAATAAATAGCAAGGCAGATACAGTATATATTGGATGTTCAGTTGGTAAATATTTCATGCTTACTACTTTTTCAAAGTGCCTAAGGTTTAGTATCATTTGGTAACATTAAGGGTGAATATAACATGTATAGTATAGCTGTTTAAAATGTAACTGCCAAAGTAGTCCATTGAACATATTACCTAGTTCATTGGTTAAAAGGGCAACACCACAAATTACAGTGCCGTTTATGTTTGTTAAATGAGTTGACCACCCTTCCAGTTAATGTGACTCACAACAGACATGCAACCCTTTCCTGTTAAAGAGATCATCTAACCCAATGAGCTGACAGCTTTCATTTCTGTCACACCAACACTCTTCTCTGATGGGGACCCATTCTGGTCACTATACAGTCATGTGTGCATGTTTCACAGTAGTTCTCTCCCAAGTGTGTGTGCACAAACACCAGCTGGGGTGTGATTTCTATTAATATCTGCATGGAATGCAAAGAGTTCTCACATGTGGCAGCACAAGGCCAAACACTGCCTCAAACAACGATAGAGAGACTGAGAAGGTTTACCGCTACAGTATGTGTGTGTTCTGCATCGGACATACTGGAATTAAAGATATACAATAGAGTTGAGAGTTGAGATGATGTGGTAATTGGAGTTTCCTTACTACTTTATTCATTCATATGCGGGTCATGATATAGAACTTAGCATCTTAACGTCAATAGTGTCAAGTCAGCTTTATTTTCTTCCACATGTTATCCTCCCAAGGAAACCTGGACCACAAAAGGAGCATACTCCTTCCAGGACATCCGGGACATGCTGTATAGGTCTTTACTGTGTGTTCACATTGCTAGCGACAGCCAGCTACAGAGCAACAGACCATTCATTCATTTCAATGAGCGCTGGGTGACAGTGAGCGAAAAAGCAGCCTGGGACTTATGGAAAGTTGACCAAAGCTCAGATGCAGTGTAACGACTAGACAGTAAAGGTGTTTATTTGATCTTCTTGCTACTATTCTTCTATCAAAAATAGAGGAGAAACTGCACTTTACAACTGCGTACTTTTTAATTTCCTAGGACATTATGTAATACATTTAGGGTGGAGGCAAGGTTTCTGAGGTTATATTAATGACCTTCTGAGATTTATGTGTAGCGCCATTGGAACGCAAAACCTAGTGAATTTCAAATGTTTTATTTATTTACAAAGTTTACTGGCAATGGAAAAAAATATCTATGATTGATATATAAGATACGTAATGTAAATGAGCATTTATTTAAAGAGGTTGATTGTAGAGAGTGGTATACTACTGGCATATTGCCTGTGTTCAAAATGTAGCACTAAAACTAGCAAGTAAGAGTATGTTGATAATCATTACAAATCAAAATAAACAAATGTAACTACAGGTTTATCTACAATTGACGTAGTAGGTTTAGTACATGCACAGTGGCACACAGCACACAAAGTGGCCAGTTGGACAGGGCCACAGAACAGTCACAAGCTGTGGCTACAAAGTGTCTCAGCTACAACGAGGCACACAATGGCTGGCCGTGTGAATGCAGGGATAGTGGGCACTGGACAACCTTATTAACATTACACAATAGGTAATACTGTATAACAACACAGTATATTACCAAGCATATAGAACAGTGTATGATGTATTAACTAGTGTATGTGTAATAATGAATCAAGATTTCATTTGTTTGCATATTGTGTTTTGAACCAAGTGAAACATGAGAGCCACATGGCTGAGAATTTGAATGGTCACACTTCATTGTAAAGTCATTGTTTTGAGCAAGGGCTGAGAGGTCACTTTATTGAAAAGCCTTTTATGACAGTGAAAATTTGGTCTGAGCACTCTTCAGTCATTCCTCCACGTTTCTGTTTCTTTGTATTTATCTGCTGCCATATCTTTTCTACCAGTCTCGTCGTTCATGGAGAGGAATCATAGTTCAGACCCACTTTCTAGGACAAAGCCCTGTGTGTGTTCAACAGAACGTTTGGCATCGCGTAACAAATATTTGTTCTTGTGGTCGGACGCCCACTGCTGTGAAACACAGTGGAGAAATGTATTGACTCGTGGTGGAAACCAGTAGAAAGCAAGTGCTTCTCTTGAGTCCACTCTCTGGTCTTTTATACTTTGGTCACTGAGAGACAAAGAGGAGAGGCTGGATAATTGCTCATTTTCAGCCTATCAGCTTTATTGGACCAGGCAGGACTGCTTTGCTAGAACACTAGCTGTGTATTACTCAGATTGGCTTATCATCACAGCCCTATTGTAGGACTGGGGGGGAAGGATTCATCACATCCTATTCTTTACAATTTGGAGTTTGTTAATGAGGCTCCTGATAAAGCTGTTCTTTTGCACTAGATTGGTTTTCACATTGAGTCCTGATTTACTCATTAAAGGGTCTGCAGATTATGTCATTTTCTTCCTGCATTGTGCACAAGTGTCAGTGGAAAGTAATCCCAAACTGTTCCATTAAGATGGAAACCTGCAAGCTTCAGTGTTTGTCAAAGGGATTTGGTCAGAGGTTCATCTCACGAAGGAAAGAGTGAGCAGTTTGGACAATAGTGTCTATAGGCCTCTGCCTTAGCCTATGTCTTACCCCAAGAACATATGTCCTCTTGCCTACTGTGGCTCACCTCCTCTGGTGAGGCATATGCTCCGCCTTTTCTCTATGGGCTTCCTGTCAGAGGCTAATCTTAGCCTGTACTTGAGGTGTGTGTGTGTGTGTGTCTGTGCGCATTTGTGCGTATGGAGGGGGTGAGTCTTTATGTTCAACCTACTTCGTTGTTGCTTTACTCTATGTACTACAAGGGGATGTTTACTAGCGCAACGTTCCCGCGGAGCTACTCCAGTAAACTGCCCTCCTGTAGCTCCTTTCATACCATATTGATTTTCTAGCTGTGTGATTTCTACAGTGGAAAACTGGCCCCTATAGATGTGGCGATAGATATGGGTTAATAAAGGAGCCAGGAGCTGTTGGTCTACTGCTATCCCTGGTGTTGGCTAAAACCAACCACTGCTCATGGAGTCAAGAAATCAACAAGAACACTCTTATCAGCCTTCTGATTATTTACTTCTAACTTCTAACTACTTATTGAAGACAGGGGTGATCATGTCAAATGCCTTGTGTGAAGTCTTGCTTCTGTTCGAGAAGACCACTAGTGAACATGCTGTGATACTGTCAGATGTGTCATTATGCGTAACTTGTCTTGTCCTTGTAAATACGAGGGTAGGTTGAATTTTCTCTGCTGAACCATATTTCCAGAAGATATAATCTACCAGGCATTAAATATGTTTGTGTCTCGCTCATTTTCTGCCAGATATAAATACCTGTCAACTGCAGCTTGTAATAAATAGGAAGGCAAACTGCTCTCTGCTGCCATCTCTGGTGAAACGAGAACTAAGCAGCCAAATGCGCTTTGCCTGTTTTTTTTTTTTTTTTTACAATATGTGTCAAGCATCTATCTATTTGTGTGTATCCAAATACAAGTCTTTATTGTATATTCAGGACAGGGTATACATTTTTGGCGCATGATATTCATATTGTCATTTTGTGATGTAGCCTACTGGAACAATAATACATAATTTATGTTTACATTTACATATTTCATCTGTTTTATTGTATGATCTCTACAATTGGGATACCATTTTATTGTAAGTAAGATTGGCATGAATAATAATCACAAAACATATCTAATAGCCATATCATTACATCATGTTTGCAGTCAGACACAGTATTGCATGTCGATCATGTTTGCTTTGTGCATAATTTACATTATAGTGCATCTGGCTGCCCCAGGCCATTTCAAATGACTTAAATGTAAGCATTTAAACTATCTAGATGATTTTACTGTATGTTGCGTGTCTGGCAGTATTGTGGGTGGAAATTGAAACTTGCTGCGGTGCATGAACAGGGTGAAGTGGACCTCCGTTAGCAGCATGGATACACTTCATACTGTAGATAGACCTGAAATGGAATACTGGCTGAATAGATGAACTAACTGTAGCACTCTGGTGCAGTTAAAACAAAACTCTAACCCCAGTCACCCGTTGGAAATGGGGGTTGGGTCACATCTCTGATCCTTGAACAAGCATGTAGTTGTTTTCTTACCACAAACCAACAGCCTTTGTATATTTATAATCTTATCTATTACGTGCCTCCTTTGTTCTCCGCTAGAAGTTGTTTTTCATTTCCGGCATGAAAAAAAAACTGTGTTTCTCAGTCTGTTTATTTGCATCTCTGTGTAATACTTTAATAGCACATTGATGGAATTTGTCCTGAAATAACAAGCAGAGCAGGGTGTGTTTGTCCTGTAGGCATTCCCTTCCCTCCTGTAGGAGCAAGGTCATGTGTGAGGGCTCACTGGTGATCAAATGGAAGTCACAGGCCAGGCTAGATTAGCCTGTAACCAGGCTTGTGGTTACAGCAACCAAACCACGGTGCGGGTACCTTTAAATGTTCCAGCCACTTAAAATGTGTGCTAGGCTAATAGTGTATGTGCTCGCTAGCAGGCAGACTTAATGGCTGCCATGATGCTGGCTGCGTACTATGTAGCCTATATCTGTGTTGTTACAGAGACTTTGTATAGGTTTTGTGAAATGTAATCTGTGTAGCCTTTTAAAGTCTGTCAACAGGTTGCCCGTTTTTCAAAGCTTTTCTCTGGAAAGCTATCATAATGACATTTATGTTTGAGGCCGTATTGCAGTTCAGGTTTCAAACTTCAAAATACTTATAATGCCTAGTGTCTGAACTCTGGAAATCACTGTGTCGGCTTCGTGATGTTTCCTTTGTCTTTATAATGTATTGTCCTTTGTTATGAAGCCAGGAAATCTCCTTGCAGCTAAATGACTTTCTCCTTTAAGGGAAGCAGCCGTGTCTTATTTTCATCTTATTTGCCTTCTTTGTCTTCACATAATGCTAGGAGCTAATTTCATTGATAGTGAAGTGGCATTTCACTGGCTTTATTCGGCCAACAATACACGATGTAACAGTGCTGGGCTAAATACAATGCTCAACTGAAATGCCCCCTTTAATCGCCTCCCCTGCAATCCTGCCTGTCTCTTATCTGCCCTTCCCTCTAGCCCCCCCCCCCCCCCTTCTCTCTGAATTATTGGTCGTCCCGTGTCCCACTTATTCCACCTTACGCCTGATGGAGCATTGAGTGCTAGGAGGGAGAGGGGTGTGAGCGTGTGTGTGTGTGCACTGCATTGCTGCACCCTTCTCACTGGGATTCTCTCATTCGATCCACTGGACCCCCTCCACGTACATGCTTTGGAGTCATGGAAGACCACTGTTAGGGCGATTGGACCTATCGGTTTTTGCTCTGTTTGGATATGGTGAGATTTATGATTCCCTCACTACCATAATCAGTCTGCTCTGCCACCTCGATTGGAAGGAGGTGGAATATGGAAAATTGGAAGAAGACACCTAATCCTCATGTAGACAAACTGGGCACTATGTTGCCACTTCAAAAAAGGGTAATTTGGCGTTTTGTATGTGCTGTATGTTTGTAAGGGCTTTGTTCATATCTGAGGTATAGGCCTATAGGTGACCAGGGAGATGTGTGGATCATGCTTTGTGCCCAGACCTCCAGAAATAGCTGCTGCTGCTGCTGCTGGCTGCTAACTAAGCCAATGATGCAAGTAAATTCTGATTCTAACTGGCACTAAGGTCTGACAGAGATCACCTCCTTGGGGAGGTAACAAGAGAATAGAGAGACTGATGTAGCGAGAGATTGAAACTAGCCTTGATAGCAATATGACTATGGTTTAGAGGGGGACGTCATCTATGTGCTTGACTGGAAACCCCCCTCTCAAAACACCACTGTTGTCCTTGATTACGCCAATAAGGAGGCGAGTAATGTGCTTTTAATCATTCTCTTTTAGACAGCATGTTCATTTAGCGTCAGTCTAATCTGTAGTGAAATAAGATGGACGTGTTTCTACTGTAGGTGTGTTTAGTCATCATGAAAGATAGCTCTCACAGCGACTGCAATCCAATGTGTCTCAGCCACTTCCTGTGTGCTTGTTTTTTTGCGTTCACCCGGCAGTATGCAAAGCCCGGTAATAGAGAGGCTATGATGCATTTGTAGAGCCGAAAGCCTTTAGATATGGTGGAAGAAAGAATGGGAGACTGTTGGAGTGCCTTCAAGGTTATTATTTTATCCTCACTTTGATCCCCAATATGTCCTTTGTGCTTGCCTGGACTGTTGGTGGTTTACATCAGCTTGTTTGATCTTCTGAGAAAAAGGTGTACTTTCTGGAAATGTTCACTTTACTTTCATCTTTAAAAACATGGTTCGCCAGTGCACGTTGCATTTACTGTTATAGAGCATAGTGTTTTTCATTTAGGTAGAGGAGTCTAACACTACATAACTGTTATACGGTTTTCTTGTAAGCGTTGCTATATTGTAATTCATTACAGTTGTATAATCAGACATGATAAGGCTTTAGAGTTCATCTAAAAACAGCAAGGTTGTGATTGTGACAATATTGTAGGTATCCTAGCCTATTTGATTTGTCTGTGTGTCGTGTCATCATTATGGCTTCTTTCTTATTCACAGGATCAGTTTGACAACTTGGAGAAGCACACACAATGTGGCATTGAATTTGTTGAGCGGTACACCAAATTTGTGAAGGAGCGATCAGAGATTGAAATCAACTATGCGAAGCAAATCAGGTAAGTAAATGGCCTCATTACCACGCGAGTGTTATGTGTTCTCTTCACCAGCATGAATGTGTGATCATAACAAACGTACCTGGGCAAAAAAAGGGACACATTTAAATGTTTTAACCATTTATTTGGTTGTCTACAGCACTCAACTGTTATGGATTAATTGATACTGATGCTAATCTGAGATCTCACCTATATAAAGCATGATTAAGCAGGTCCAGATATGTTGTCCTAACAACACCTGAAACATCACATCAATAATGAATGAGGATGTAGCTGTTGATATGCTGCAACTGCAGGTGTAGCACCAATAGTAACAACAGCAGGCTGATATTGCCTGGAGGGGCTGTCCATGTTGTGTTGGCTCTATGCACTCAGTCTCTGCCATGCATGCACTACTGTCTGCCGTGCTGTGGGGGATGGGAGTTAAGGGGTGGAGCTTGTGTTTCCATAGCAATTAGATATCAGTGTTTTTCATCCCCTGGTGTTGGCCCACATTTTCTCATCCAATCACAATGGTCAGCCGCACATGTGCGGCACCTGCATGCAGATATGTGGAGGACGGTGGAGGGATGAAGGGGTGCCTTACATCCCATCAGTAAGCAGCAGGAGACGCCCGTCAGGCCTAGCAAGACGGCTAATACGCCACCTTAGCCTACCGACCCCAACACACACACACACACACACACACGCATACACATGCATACGCACGCACACACACACACTTA
Organism: Amblyopsis rosae; assembly: GCA_025399935.1. Taxonomy (NCBI): domain Eukaryota; kingdom Metazoa; phylum Chordata; class Actinopteri; order Percopsiformes; family Amblyopsidae; genus Amblyopsis; species Amblyopsis rosae. Next base: position 1,077 of record JAODTR010006823.1, on the reverse strand, counting down.
GAAACCACTCAGCTTATTTAAATAAATCTTACAGTAAGCATAGCAGTTTATATACATGTGGTGTGTAGTGCAGACGAGTATGTCTTTAGCTAGGCGTACACCCTAGCTAAAGATACACTACAATTTATATTGAGTAATTTCCTGAAAAAGAAACTACTTTAACACACGCCATGTACTGCACGCAAACACCCTTATTAGACGATGCTGACATGGAGAAACGAGGACCACTTCTTTGTAGTTCTTCAGTCATCCGTTGCTTACCAACTTAGCTCATTAATCAGATGTTCTGTACCAGGTACGCTCCCACCAATGGGAGGTCTGGCCTGCTATTACTTATAAACAGTGATGGAACTGAAAGGAACCTGGTTAGTAAGGTCAGTTGCATACAGAGTTGAACGCATTCCATTAAAAGAGAAGCTTTTAATTGTCCGTTCTTGCATCATTTCCACTCCTGAGGAACCACGGATGACAACACCCAACACACATTACTCCTCTCCTACTCCATGTGGTTAGCATGCTTCAGTGTAGTCCACCTTAGTGTGATGAATCATCTTTTACACCCTCCTCCCCGACATTCCACTCCACTGGAAGAACTCACAGTACCTGAGATAGTCTCACTGACAACAGTAGAGGCTGTAACATGGGGTGGAAAAACCTGCTGTAGTAGAACGCACTCTCAAACAGAAACGCACACACTCCAATTGCTCTGAACCCCCTATAGGCCTATGGCCTAGTTGTCACCCCCATTTCAATACCCAATACCCCGGTTTAGAGATAAGGAGAAGATAGTCTGATCTGCCTGGCAACAGTGCAGACACCAGGGAGAGAGCTGTGGGGGGTTGGGAACAGTTAATGCAGGCAGGGAGGATTGGAATGCAGAAACATTCTGCTTTTTCTTTTACACATTATGCATTATTCATTTGAGCAGGGATAAGGCACATGCATATCAAATGTATGTTGATTTAAAGCTTTTGTATTTTCAGAAATGTCACTAATGTGTTGTTGTAGGCCTAGAAGGAAAATGTTTGATGAATTCCTATTACAATTAGGTAATTATATTACCTAATTATAATATAT
>JAODTR010006822.1:0-10584 GCA_025399935.1 Amblyopsis rosae | reverse complement strand
CAGCCTCTTCATCAGCACTACGTCACATAAGAGACTGTCTCTAGTCTCAGCCTCTTCATCAGCACTACGTCACATAATAGTCTGTCTCTAGTCTCAGCCTCTTCATCAGCACTACGTCACATAAGAGACTGTCTCTAGTCTGTTATTAACACATTTCTCCTTTCACTGGGAGAGGATGGGTCAAATGATTGATTACAGTCAGTGTAGTGCAGATGTACACCGCTCACCTGCTCTTTCCATTGTGTGAACAGGAGCCCACGAAGAGATCGACTACTCCGCCAAGCTGAAATTCAGCGACGACGAAGGAGAGGAAGAGGGGGACGAGGAGAGAAGTGAGCTCAAAAACGTTTCAAGGTAGACACTATCATATTGTCTTGTGATCAACTCCATTTGTATGGCATCTTTCAAATAAGACATGAGCGATCCCAAGCCCCGCCCCCCTTAGCTGCTGTAACTACTTTGAACAAAACTGCATAGTAGACTATAACAGGAAAACATATAAAACATATAACAGTTGACTGACCCAGAATTGTGGAACGTTTGCTACAGGGTCAATAAATGACAGTGGACTGTATGTTAAAACACGGGGGAGTTCTTTCGGGTTCCAAACCTTCTCGACTGTTATTGGAGGACGGGGTAGAAAGGTGCGAGGCTTGGGATTGGTCAAATGCCGCTGAACAGTGCTGTACAGTTAAAAGATGACGTGCACAAAGGTTTCACAGTGACATGATAAAAACCAGGATAGAAAACCGTTAACGTTTTGTGATGTCACAGGGAGCAGCCAAGACCCCAGGACGGCGTCCCCGCGGCCCCTCGCTCTCGAGCCTCGGACAGCGGCGGGGAAACCCACCACACACCCCCATCCAGCTCAGACGACGGGCCGCCGCCACTGCCCTCCAGCAAGGCAGCATGCGGGGAGGAGGGAGGCAGCGGCTGGGGGGTGCAGGGGTCCTCCAGCTACCAGGTGGGCGGTCGGCTCTCGACTATTCGGCTGTGGGCAGGGCAGCGTCGTAGACAGTGGTGGTCTATCCATTTATTTTCTCGATTATATGGTCTCTTAAATTGGAGCCAAAATTGAAATCCCGATAAATATGTGATTAATTGCACAGCCCTAGGATAAACCTCCTTGAAATGAACCTCTTTGTTTTCACGTGGGTACCAACACGCATTACAAACAAGTTGATGGGCATCATGGGGACAAGAGACCGTTCAAAAACAATTATCGTGGATAAGAGAAAAAGAGATCGACAGTTCAACAGACGCACTGCAAATAAGGCGTTTTAAACATAAGTGAGTGCCTTCATGGAAACAGCCACTGTATGGCCACTTGGAGGCCATGAGACAAATGCAGAATGGTCGAGCATCGTGTAAACTCTAGCAGCGTCATCTGAATCGTGAGCACGAAATAGGCGTGTACTCTCGGGGTCTGTGTCTAAAACGCGTGCGCCAGCGTAGCTCATGGCCCTAGCGCTTGGCTAACTGTGTGTGTGGTTGCCTGTACGCAGGGGCGCAGGCCAGGACTGGGTAGCCCGCGGGAGCAGTCCTCCCCTCCACCGGGGCCTCTCCTCGGACAGGGGCCCTACTGCTATTACCGACAGGTAGATGTCTGTGGATGTCTGGTGCCTCCATAGACCAACGTTATTATTTTACTCATCTGAAGTCCATCTGTATTTATATACGTGTGGTTTTATTTAATTTAAATATTCTTTTGTCTTTTGGGTGGTTTGTTTGATTTTATTTTTTTTCCACCTGTTTTTCACCATTCCTGAATGAGCGTTGTTGGGGGCAACACAATGTGCTTCTAGCCTTGTGATACCATCTGGATCTGTGCGAACAGTTTGACTTCACAGTAGGGATGTTCCTAGCGAATAATTTCGCAGTCGGTTAAACCAAATTATTAATTTAGACTATTCAATTAGTCTAAAAATTCCAAAACGCTCAGAAAACCGTCCACATTGATCACAATCAGACAAACATTGTCAGCATGTGTACAGGTTGCAGGTCTCTCCCTAGCTAATTACCTTACCGTAGCTAGTTAAGACTAGCAAAATGCTATTTAGCATAACTTAAACATAAGTGAACAAACAGTCAGGAACCCGACGGCCCGATTGTTAACGAAATGCCGTTGTACTGTAAGGTAAATCGAAAGCCGAGAGGTTGTGAATCCAGATTCGTTTGGACAATGCATGACGCTGCGCTGCACATTTCTGCGAGCGGAGCTAGTGGCAACATCAGAGTTTGCTGCGTTTAGAGTAGTCCCAGCTCATTCAGCTAGTGCGCCGGTGGAAACCGAAACGCTGATTGTCTCTGTTGTTCTCTACATGGTAGATGAGCACATTTGTGTTGAGAGGTTCCAAGCTCTTGGCGAAGTCGAACTGTAGAGAAGGTGTGTCGTCGTTGTTTTGGGCGCTTGCTTCTTCCACCGGTTCTGTCACCATCCCAGAATGAGCGTTGCTGTGAGCAACAAGGGCCATAGTCAACTGAGAGTGACGTGTTCTCCTCTTCTCCACCTTAGGAGCGTCCCCACGGCCAGGCAGCCCCCGGCATCTCTGGGAAGCCCGGCCCCGTCCAGCACCAGTCGACTGCTGCAGCAGCAGGAGGTGGTGGTGGTGGAGGAGGAGGAGGAGCAGCAGGAGGTTCCGCTCCCTCCCCGCAGGCCGGCCTGCTGCTGCTGGCCCCGCCCCCGGGCGAGGACGAGGACGAGACGTGGCGCCAGCGCAGGAAGCAGTCGTCCTCGGAGATCTCGGCCGCCGTGGAGCGCGCGCGCCGCCGCCGCGAGGAGGAGGAGCGGCGCATGGAGGAGGAGCGGCGCGCCGCCTGCGCCGAGAAGCTGAAGCGGCTGGACGAGAAGCAGCAGCAGCAGTCGGGCGGGGGCACCGGCAGCAAGACCCCCAGCCTGGACGGGGCCGCCGCTGCCGCCGGCAGCCCCAGCCCCTCGCTGGCCGCCTCCTCCTCGCCCAGCGCCAGCCAGCCGACATCGCCCTGCGTGGATGTGGAGGAGCCCCCCCTGCTGGCCGTGCAGCCTGGAGCCGGGGGCAAGCAGAGGGCCAGCAGTAACAGCAGCTACGACTCCGGCGCCGGTTAGTGAAGCCTAGCTAGCTAGCGTGCTAGCATGCACCAGACTGACAAACCTAAAGACCTCCACATAACAAAATATGCTTCAGGTTTAATGAGGTTATATAAAGTAGTAATATAATAAAAAATGCACAAATTGTTGTCATCCCAAATGTGTAAGATGTAACAAGATGGAGTTTGTATGATATTGATCGCAATTGAAAGGACATTCTTCAATAGTGTTTGTAAATGTATCTATGTAACTATATGCCAATTAACAATCAGGATGAACTGGCATTTATACGATTCTATATTGTGATAAATATCGATATTGATCAATATGGGGGGAAAGAAATTATCTTTAAAATGTTCTCCCGTTTTTCACCAGCTGTAGGCTAAAATAGGATAAGCAACTTATCATAGACACCCTGTGTAGGCGGCCTACAGTACAGTACAGTCCTATCCTGTCTACAGCCACATGCAACACTGTATAGTAAGTGATTGTAAGCTAATTTATCAAATTCACCAAAGATCTACTGGCGGTCCGCTATCTTACCATTCTCTGCATGCTGAAAAACGAATCCGGTACTTGTTCAAGCTCTGACTCCGTAAATAGGCACACAAAGAAAGCGGTGGCACAGACCGCGTTACAACAACATCCTAGCCTTCACAATGTGTTTCCAGTATGTGGGATGGAGCTTCTGAGGAAGCACCCTGTGGCCTTGAAGAGTTTAGCAAGCGTTCTCGCTATAATGACCGACTATACCTGTTGTAATTGACCCCGTTTGTGTTGTTCAGACACCCAGCAGTTTGCCCAGCCCCCTGTGCCCCAACCCCAGCAGGCCCCGCCCGACGCCCCCGTACAAGGGGAGAGTAAAGAGGATGCACTGGGCGGTGCTCACCTCCGTACGGGCGGAGGAGGGGTGGTGGATCTGGTGAAGGTGGAGAGCAGCGGTGCGGCAGCAGGGGGTCGCCAGGTCGGTGGTCCCCCTGGCCAGGGATACTCCAAGTACCAGAAGTCCCTTCCGCCGCGCTTTCAAAGGCAGCAACAGGTGGGCAAATGACCGGCAATGTGTGTTCGTGGCTCATCCGTTCTGTACAGACATGGTTGAAGTGTAACTGCACCAAAGGTACGGTTGGAACCCAGCCAGGACCTTAGGTGGTTTTATTTTGTATTTAATTTAACGGATACAGCCATTTTCAATCCATAGAATCACTATTTTTATAAAAATATGATCACCATTGATAGTGGTGGTAATAGACCGTGCAGTCCTATTATTTAGTTCACAGCTTAAAAAAACCCTGTCGGGCCTCCTTCTTCTGCAGTTATTGGGTTATTGGTTACCAAAGGTCCTTGAATTTGTAACGTCTGTGTCCTTGCACGAATGCGCAGTAGCTAAGAGCTAACCAATTTGACCAGCGCATATGACTCATTGGAACTTTGGGTTTTGTGGTTGCCATGGTAACCCGTGGTTTACGAAGTTGGCAAACGGGAAGGTAGGTGTGTGTGTGTGTGTGTGGGGAGGGGGTATTGGGCCAAAAGGCCTTGGGTTAATCCTCAACATGGTACGTACATGCATGCATACCTACATGCTTACATGTACCTAAACCTAAGTGGCCTATCCTTGACTACAACCTGTCATAACATGTAATCTATGTTTCTTGCTTTGCCTTGTCTTCAGGAGCAGCTTCTTAAACAACAGCAACAGCAGCAGTGGCAGCAGCAGCAGCACAGCCAGTCATCTCCGGGCCAGTTGCCTTCACAGACCCAGGCTCCACAGGGTCCGTCCCCAGGATCCACACCTCAGCCGGGGCCCAAGCAGGGTGGCGCACCACCCATGTACCAGCAGGGCAACATGAGCAGAGCGCCACCCCTGCCGATGAACTTTGACCCCCGCTGGATCATGATGCCGTACATGGACCCCCGCATGATGCAGAGCCGCCCCGGGCCCCTGGACTACTACCCTGCCAGCATGCACCCCTCTGGTGAGCAGTGTTCATTTTGTTGACCAAATATTTTCAGCATATTTTCGCCAACGACACTTTTCCGATCACTAAAACGAGACGTTTAACGAGACGAAAATAGATCACTGTTGATAAAAACTAGGACTCAATTTAAGATGTTTTTTCGTTGACGAGACGAAAAAGTATGATCAACCGTAACTGCACACATAAGTGGGCAGCACAATGTACAATTTGGCAGGTGAGACGGTCTTGTCACGATCGCGTTCACATTACTGCAGTGACAGATCCACAGATAGCTATACATTTTGGTCTACAGTAGGAACATCTGACAAGATGGGACAGATTGACAGAAAACCAGATTGATTCCATATGCACGATGGTCTATAAAAGTAAACGAATAGCCTGCAGCGCTAATCTGGATTCCTTACCTTAGTTGCCTTCCATGTTCAAATGAATGAATTTGAAGGGACAAAATAATAAATAAATAAATAGCTTGACTGTCGACTATGCTATCATACCATCTGCATGCAACATTCCATACTAGTATTAGACTTTTGCATTTGGTTAAAGATAGAAAACATGTTGACTAAAATGTAATGACTTTTCGTTGACGAAAACGCTTTTCTTTTTTTGTCAACTTAAACAATTTAGAATGAAAATTACAAAAATTTGACGAAAATGCGACTAAAATTCTTAAAACTATTAACTAATCGTCTAAAGACAAAAACTAAGACTAAATCTAAAATTGTTGCCAAAATTAACATTGCTGGTGAGCCAGTGGGATGGTACACACAACTATGAGCACAGATCGGCCACAACATTAATACCAGTTGCTGGTTTTAATGTTGTTGTGTTTTTTACTTTGTCAGTCTATGGAGCCATGGAATATAACTGAAACTATACAATTTGTTATAAATCACAGCTCTGGCAAAATTTTTGGCACCACTCCAGTTTCTTTTAGTATAATATAAAGAATATAAATATTAAGAATATATTTAAAATTATTTTAAAATCTATTAAATATATATTATACATATATGTAAAGAATATATTTAAATATAAAAAAATTGTAATCCATTTAACATAAATCTATTAAATATAAATAACAGTTTAAGTAAATCAGAGCAACTGATTGCAGTGGCCTCCTGATTTCTTCAAAGTCAGTATGTTTGCGCCGAGCAGCACTTTCGCGTGACTTGCACATCTCGCTGTGGCAGGACTCATGGGACGAGAGCGGTCTGATTCGGGGGGCTCCGGTTCAGACCCCTTTGACAGGCAGCAGCAGCATCCAGGCCACCCCCACCGCGGGACCCCCCCGATGGACCCTAAGCTGACCTGGGGGCCTGAGGTGTTCGCCGGGGGAGGGGAGGGCCGCGGGCTCACCTCCCCTCTGAGGCAGAAGGTGTTGGAGGAGGACGACGTAGCCAAAGGCCCCAGGTAAAGTTCCTTCTTGTTCTCTGCTGTGCTTTCACTAGATCATCGGCATGATCGTGTTTCTAGGGCGGATATGACGGGGAGTATCGACATGATCGTGTTTCTAGGGCGGATATGACGGGGAGTATCGACATGATCGTGTTTCTAGGGCTGATATGACGGGGAGTATCGACATGATCGTGTTTCTAGGGCTGGGCGATATGATGGGGAATATTGGCATGATCGTGTTTCTAGGGCGGATATGACGGGGAGTATCGACATGATCGTGTTTCTAGGGCTGATATGACGGGGAGTATCGGCATGATCGTGTTTCTAGGGCGGATATGACTGGGAGTATCGTCATGAAAATGTTTAGTAGGGTGGGGCTATATGGCAGAAGTTCTAATGCGGTCCATATTGACCAAACAATTTAGAACTGCATAATGCTGCCAGTTTGAACTGCAGAAACTGCAAAAACTGCAGCTCGACTGGCTGTCGCGTTTATTTCTGCTGTGAGTTTATCTGTCATCGACGTACGTATTATTGCCGTCGCCCAGCCATGTGTCGCGTGCCAGTGTTCCGTTCACATGTATGTACTCTCCCACAGGAGCGACACCCCTCCGCACCGCATGCGAGAGGCCGGCCCCAGCCCCATCCAGCACCCCGGCTCCAGCGCGGCCCCGCCGTCTAACCACACGCCCCCTCCGGTGGGCGCGCAGGTGTCAGGCCAGGGCGGCGCCCACCATCCCCATCACTACGTGAGCGGAGGCCGGGGCACCTACACCAACTTCCCTGAGCAGGCTGGCGGGTCCAGGATGCCCACCCAGCAGCAGCAGCAGAGGGGGGGCGGCGAGCGGGGCAACCAGATGCACGGTGGCGGCTTCCCCCGCCAGGATGAGGGCCCCCCCCGGGGCCCCCAGCAGGGCCAGGTGTGGGCGGCCTCGCACCCCCACTACGACCGCAACGGCCGAGCCGACCTGTCCCCCGTGGAGAGCTCCCACCTCCACCCCCCACACCACCACAGCCACCCCCCCGCCCAGCACCACCAGCAGACCCACTTCCCCGCCCCGCACAGCCGCGACCGAGGGCCCGAGGCGGCCGCCAAGAAGAGCGGCCCCTCCCCCCCGCTCCACCAGCCCACCACCACCACCACCACCTCCTCCTCCTGCTCGTCCTCGTCCTCCTCGTCATCGTCCGCCAAGGGGGCCGCGCACCACCTGCCCCCGCCGCGGGAGGCAGAGGGGAAGCAGGAGAAGGCAGGCCCGCTGCAGGCGTACGGCCCCCCGCCCCCCCACGCCCAGCAGCACCCCAAGAGCAGCCAGAGAGGTGGGGGCCGGGAGCACCGCACGGAGACCCAGTGGGGGCCGCGTCCCGGCAGCAGTGCTATAGGAGGTGGCCCCTCCCACGGCAGAAGAGCCGCCAACGTGGCAGTCTGTGTCGGTAACCCCGGCAACCCCCGCGGAGGTGATGATGCTAGCAGCGCGGCGGCGGCGGACCATAAGTCTGCGGGCCAGGCGGCCGGCGGCAACAACAAAAGGGCGGGGCCAATCAAGAAGCTCGCGCCGAAGGAGGTGAAGAGGGAGGGCGAGGCGGGAGAGAAGGCCGGCGCTGCGGGGAAGGACAAAGAGCAAGATGGCGGCCAGGCCAAGCAGGACAGCTCCCACAATCCATCTGGCGCGTCGGGTAAAGACGAGCCAGGCCCGGCGGCCAAGCCCAGGAACGGAGGGAAGGACCGCTTCTCAGGGGCAGCATCCGGCAAAGGGCCTAAAGAGGCGGAGCCCGCCCCCCCAGGCCCCCCAGCCTCAAGGAAGGAGAGAGAGCGTTCCTTCGAGAGCGCGGGCGGCGGCGCCCCCTACCATCACGGAGTGTCGGCGCGAGGCGGCAGGCCCAGCCGGGGGCGAGGGGGGGAGTTCTACGGCCGTGGCCGCGGTTACCGTGGCATCTACACGGCCAGCGCCGGTCCCACCGGCGGCAGCAGCAGCAGCAGCAGCAGCCGGGGGCGATTGGGCGGCGGCCGCCGGGACTACCGGCCGCCCGGCCCCGGCTGCCACCCAGAGGCCAGGGGCGAGCCCGGCCGACACGCCCAGGACCGGCCGCCGCACAACCCGGCACGCGCCCACCACCGCAACCGCAGCGAGACGCGCAGTGAGGGCTCAGAGTACGACGAGGTGCCCAAGCGGCGGCGGCAGCGCGGCTCGGAGACGGGCAGCGAGAGCGAGGGCGCCAGCGATCCCGTCCACTCGGACAAGGAGGACACCCGCAGGGGCGGCCCAGCCAAGAACGGAGGCTCGGACGCCCCGTCCGGCCCGCCCCGCGGGCCCCAGGCTCGGGTGTTCACCCCACGCGGCGTGCCGTCCAGGCGGGGTCGCGGCGGGGGCGGCATCGTTTACAGGAGCGGTGGCCCCGCCGCGCCGAGCGCCGCCGGGATGCACAAAGGCGGAGCCCTGCCTGTTTCACACTGCTGGCCCTCCAAGTCCTTGGCCCCCGTGCGGAGGCAGGGTCCGGCCCAGCCGCCCGGGCCCAGGGACACGGGCCGCACCGTGGGAGCGGAGAAGAAGGAGAGGGCTTCTGATGAGACCCACGCCCCCAATCAGGGAGGCGGCCCGTCTCAGTCGGCCCCGCCCCCTGCGCCTCAGTTGCCCCCGCCCTCCACCGCTAAGACCTCTGCTGAGAATGGAGGGGTGTCGGCCCAGCAGCCCCCCAACACCACCACCACCACGTCGAGCTCCGGAGGAGGTCCCAACAACAACAACAGCAGCAGCGGCGGTGGCGCGCTGCCGCTCTCCGCCCTCCGCGGCGGCGGTGGCTTCCCGCCGCCCGGCGGCTTCGAGCGGCTGCCCCGCCGCCGCCGCCACAGCCGGCCGCAGCACCAGCAGGACAAGCCGCCGCGCTTCCGGCGGCTGAAGGAGCGGGAGAACGCCGCGCGCGTCAACGGCGTCGGCGTCATCGGCGCCGGGCGGCCCTCGTCCCCGGCTCAGGACGACGCCGCCGCCGCCGGCCTGAACGCCAACAGCCACAACAGCAACAACCACGGTGGCAGCGGTCACCACGGCAACGCCAACAGTCACCACCCCCCCCACCACCACCACCACCACCACCCCTCCTCCTCCTACAGCCAGGGCAACTCGGGGCAGACCCACCCCCAACAGCAGCAGCACAGCCACGGAGCAAAGTCGCCAGACTTCTCCAACCAGAACTCGGACCAGGCCAACGAGGAGTGGGAGACTGCCTCGGAGAGCAGCGACTTCACCGAGTTCCGAGAGAGGGAGGGGGGCGGCGGAGGAGGGAAGCCCTACTCCTCCCACCACCACCCCCACCACCACCACCCCCACCACCTCGGCAGGGGCGGAGGAGGCGGGGTGGAGCGAGAGCTGTCGGGAAAGGAGTCTTCGGCCAATAATAAGCGGAGCTTCTCCAGCCAGCGGCCCGGCATGGAGCGTCAGAACCGCAGGGTCAGCAGTGGAGCTGGCGGGGGAGGGGGAGGGGGAGGCGGAGGGAGGGGTCCGCGGGGCCCTTCGGGCGGCGGCGCAGGCAACGGCGGAGGTAACCGCGGAGAGAGGCGCACCAATTGGCCCTCTCCCAAAAATAGGAAGTGATCTTTTTTTTTTTTCTTTCTCAAAAACATTTCTGATTTTCTTGCGCTCTTACTCGAAGCCCCCTCCGCCAACCTCATTGTCAGTTTTTTGTTTGTTTTTGTTTGTCTCCCACCCCCACCCCCTCTTACATATTCGCACATTGTACAATAAATGCAGACTGTGTACACATTTACGTTTTGACACCCCCCCCCCGCTCCCCCGTTCACAGATCCGCAGTAAAGCGTCCGTTGTTGTAAATTCTCCATTTGACTCGCATCTTGATTCCTGTTCACTTGTCGACCCCCCACCCGCCCCTACCCAAGTCTCTCGTCGGATTGCAACAGGCATGTTGTTCTCCGGACATCGTTTAATGACTAAAGACATTCACACAGAAGAAATACACTCACCCACTCGCATATACAAGCACAATATGTCATCTTCACACCCATGGAGCACATAGAGAGTTGTTTGGATGCTGTGCAGGATAAATTGGAGAAGGAGATAAAAATGTGTTTTTCTATATATATATATATATATATATATATATATATATTTTTTTTGTCTGTGTATGTTTGTA
>JAODTR010006821.1:0-10585 GCA_025399935.1 Amblyopsis rosae | reverse complement strand
ACACACACACACACACACACACACACACACACACACACACACACACACACACACACACACACACACACACACAGGCGCTGCGTTAGCTGTCAGCTGAATATTCACCAAATGGTTCCGTCTAAAGGCACGAGCAACCAGTGAGCTTTAGTGCATCACTCCTGGATTAGTGTCTGCATGTCCACGTATGTCTGTCTGTCTGTCTGTCTGTCTCCATCCACCTGCCTACATTACAGTACCGGCAAGAGAACTGCAGTTGGAGAGCAGCGTTTGATTCTTGGGCAGTAATAGAATATCTATCACAGAGAACTGCAGAGGCAGACACAGATTACGGGAGTGTTTCCTATCATGTGCTGAGATAAGACTAGAGCAGGTGTGCGTGCGTGTGTTTCTGCCATGGCGCTGATGTTCACACTGTTAAACCCGTGTGGATAGCGGGCTGGGGGTGTGACCCTCTATCAGAGGGGTAGAGAGACCTGATTGGACATTCCTATGAGAGCGTGTGCTTGCCTCCGTGTGTGCATGTCATCAAGGCAACAACACACCAACAGACAAAACACACTAACACATGCATGCTATATATTCAGCACTGGCACACACACACACACACACACATGCACGCATCTGTATACTGTGAAAGGAAAAAGGAAGAAAATCAATAGGCATCGACATGCAACACTGCATGTAGAATGTAACTGAAAGAGAGAGAGAGGGAGTGAGAGAGAGAGAGAGAGATAAATAGATTTGCATGTACTCAAAATGAATGACATTTTGTTGGCTCTCTTGGGACCGTGTGTGTTGACACATTTTAACAAGTCAACTTCCACAACTTGTTCACATTATCTGTATAGCAGCGCTACACCTCCGCTGTGTAACAGTCTGCCGAGCTGGGCGTATATTTGGTCATTATCTCGTATATTTGGTCAGGTTTACGCCTCAGGTAGTCTTTTAACTCATCGCCGTGATTCACCAGTCACACACCGTCAGCAATTGACCTCTCTAAAGCAGGGTTCCCCAACCCTGGTCCTCGGGGACCGGTGCCCTGCATGTTGTAGATGTTGCCTTGCTCCAACACATCTGATTCAAATGAATGACTTGTTAGAATCCTGATAACGAGCTAGTCATTTGAGTCAGCTGTGTTGGAGCAGGGAGACATCTAAAACATGCAGGGCACCGGTCCCCGAGGACCAGGGTTGGGGACCACTGCTCTAAAGGATACAGTGTAACCGTAGTTACACATGGTAGTTACACAAGGTCTGTGTGTGTGTGTGTGCGTGTGCGTGTAGGAGAGAAGAGTAAGATAAATATTTATGTTGCCCCCCCGTTCATTTATTTCACTGTTTTTTTTAGGTGCAGTAAAGGAAACATCTTTCCAAAGTCGAGTAATCATATTAAACTATCATGACTATAATTTTTTCCATAATCGAGCAGCCCTAACAGAAGGCATAAAGGCATTGCATAACAACACACTCCAGTTATTTGTTCAGACAACGGATAGCCTCTGGGATAAAAGAGAAACCCAATCTATTGCTGCCATATCTTGGCATCTTATATCTTATATCATATATATCCTGTTTGTCTCAGTGTGTGTGTGCGCGCGCGCACGTGCGTGTATCTACATTATCTGGTCTCATCTGTTCTATAAAGATCCTCTGCAATGCTGATCTTGTGGCTGCTAAAGCCATCTGTGTGTTCCACTAGGAAACACCATGCAGTCCTGCTTTGAAAGAACTGTAACAGGTTAAACAGTCTCTGTGTGTGTGTGTCTGTGTGTCTGTGTGTGTATCTGTGTGTGTGTGTGTGTGTGTGTGTGTGTGTGCGTGCGTGCGTGCGTGCGTGCTTTGGAGATCCGGCTCACAGAATGCAGCTGTACACATGAATGTCACAAAACCCATGCACAGAAAATAGGGTCTGTTTTTTATGAGCAAACTGCCGCTAACTGACTGAGTGACTGACCGACCTTGTTAAAAAGCAGCCTTTTTAAAAAGTAGCTAAAGGCGTGGCCGCTTCAAAAGCGTAAGGATAAACCCCCATATCACACAGAGACGCGCTGCCTGTACCAAAGAGAACGGCTGCCTGGGCCAACTGTCACATTGACGAACAGCGCAACTCCGTGCCTTGCGCTGAAACGTTGAGGATATTTAAACTTTTATGCTAAAAAAAAAACGCGAAGCGCAGAGCCATACAAAAGCGAACGCCAGTCGCGCTGTACCATAGGAAGCAATGTTGTTGCTAGCGATGCATTTCTAGCAAGACGTTGGGCCCTAATAGTGTGTGTATATCTGTGAGTCTGTCTGTGTGTATGTCTTTAAGCCTCTTCTTGCTTTCTTCATACCATTCTCGTTTTTTTCTCTCACTTCACCTCTTAATGATTTCAGAAATATATATTGTAATGTTTAGAAAGACAACATCACAGAAAAAGAGAAGAAAGACATAAACCTCTATGTCCACTGCCTATTTCTTCAGGCTATTAATCAGCAGTTGACCAGCTAATAGTTGTATCTTTCAGTGATTTTAGGGATGCCGTCCAGCGGGCGGACACAGCAGTTTCACTGCAGGGTCATTGTTCCCGAGTCAATTCACCAGCAAATAACTGAAAACACAGCAGAGCTCCACTATTGGATCATTGTCCTTAAGATAATTTATCAACAAATAATTGAAAACAACTGCAAATAAATGCGATGTCTTCCAGGGTTAAAGGTAAAAAGTAAAGCAAGGCCAAAATTGTCTTTGTATAAACATGGCTCTATGCTGAAATAAATCCCCTCTCTCTCCCAGGCTGTCTGCATAACTGTTGGCACAATGTGGAGTAGGGATGGCAGAGAAAACAGATTCGGTTGAGCATCAGGATACTTCGCTTCTGCAATACGGGAATCTTATACAGCATCTATTCTGTATATATTATCCCTGTTGGTTTAGGCACTCGTTGCATTGTGAGTCTAATCAATATATTGATTTATTCAAAATGTTTTATTGTATTTTGTATGCCTTCCATATGAATGCACTGCACAGCAGAAATTCATTATTAGATGACTTTTTGTCGTTGATGACGTTCTTTATTGATTGATTTGTTTGTTTGTTTGTTACTGCTTAACATAGCATTTAGGAGCAAAAATCACTAAAAGTTGGAAGGCGTAATGTGACATCACATTACAGTACGTTATATCATTGCAAGCAAAAGTCGGCAAACAAACATCAAGGTCTGCCGAATCCCATCCTTACTGTGGAGCTCTTCTCTCTTACAGTACTCCCACTACCTGATATGTTGCGTGCACAGACACACACACACACACACACACACAAAAAAGCATTTGAAAGCAAAATGCCAGTGTATGACTACATTGCAAATCAGCCATCGCTCCCACAGTAACACCAACCCTTATCTCAGCGAATGTAAAAAAACTCTCTAATGAAGCAGGTCACGCCATTGTCATGTTCTAGGTTTCACGTCAAACTCTAGCAGTGCAGTTCAGCTGAATGGATCAGCTAAACAATTATCTTTCATTTTAGTGGGACAAAAGACTTATCAGACTAAATTAAACGCATAAAAACAATCGAACTCAAACTAATTTCATTGTATAACAAATTGTATTAAAAGCACTATTGTACTACATGTGCTTATATGTTCTCTTGTCTTTACTGAACAATACAGAGTTATGTAATCCATTATGAGTAATACTCTTTTTTTTTTCCTCACACTTCATCAGAAGCAGATCCTAACAGGTGGGTTGTTAGGGCGGTGGTGTATGAACAGGCAGCATTAACTATGATTTTGTGTGTGCTTAGGTGTGCGTGTGTGCGTGTGTGTGTGTGCGTGTGTGTCTCAATACAAAGCTGAGACCCATGGCCTGCTGTCAGTTAAGTGTTTGCTGACATGCGGATGGTATTTCCCAGTGTGGGGAAAAGCCGCCAAATAGCCTCACTGGGATCCTGCCAAACTCTGCAGGTGCTATGCCTGCATGGCTTCATCTCTACTGTGGAATGCTGTGCAATGATAAGCTTCATGCAAATAATCCAACTGCAACGTTTTTAAATAGTATTTGGTTTTCTTGGACTTTGGGCGTGCTTTAAGGCTGTTGTCGACGTGGCAACACAATTACTTCTCGAGTATAACTGTCCTACGTCTGTGGAATACGTAAATGTATATTTAATTATTAAATTTCACTTTCTACGTAGTTAATGATGGGGTCTAGGGATTTGTCACTCCCGGCAGAAAGGTCATGGGTAACCAACCCCCACATTCGCCTCACGGTACTCACTCTATATTGATTGGGATATAGTCTATTCAATAACCCGGTTGTAACTTGGATTAATGATTAGCGAAACCATCTTCAGTTGCACTTTACAGAAACTGGTTTTAAACAGCAATAACAACGCAAAAACAAAAAAGAAGAGATTTAACAATATTAGAGGATGGCCATCCCTGAAAGCATCTAACAGTCCACCTCTGACAGCAAGCTTTGCATCTTTCCCTGCTAATCCTGGTTAGCCATGAATTTTATGCACAGGCTAGGAGCACCAATGACTATAAAGGGGACAAATGATGGTCCGTGTCAACTTTGTTGCACAGTTATGGTGGGAGAAAAGAGACTCATAATGATTGGTTCATTTGAGTATGCTGACCTCTGCAAATCAAACCACCATCCATGAAGAGGATGTACAACTCTCCCTTCGACCCCATTGTAAGACAATGCATATGCCTTGATATTACCCTTGATCTCCTAAAATGCTTACAGGCTATTAAGGCCCCGATATACTTGATTTTGTGCAACGTGTACACGTAGAAAGGCATTTATCACATACTTTCCTGCGTACCTTGCGTGTGTGTGGAGGATTTAAAATATACAGTAGGGGGCGGATCAGCCAAATCAGCCCTGGCCGAAACCGGAATATTTTAGGCTACTTCTGCAGATATTTGGCATTAGTAGGCCAGTGCAGCGCATTTCGCTGTTGCCTTTTAAATTGGGTTAAATTTAGAAATGGCTTGCTTTAAAACAGGCTATTACTGTTAAGGGCCCGCTTTCACCACACTGCTTTGGGGCCTGTTGTTGACTTGTAGTTACGCTATTGCGTGGGCCGTACTTTGGACACCGCTGTGTCACCCCGACCGCGGCCTACAAGCTATGCGTGAAAGTGGTATTTTTTGACTCGAGAATAGTGTGATACCCCTTATATTTTACTATGAATTAAAATAAAACATTTTAACTTCTTAACATAATTAAGTAATAGAACAATTGTAATATATGTCAGATTTACACAGATAGTGCACTATTATGTGTTCCACTTATATAATGTATACGTGACCAGACTTTAAAAAAATGAATTATAAAAAAAAAGAAGAAATTATCTGATTCACGGTTTAATGATCTTTTGTGTATCGAACTAATTATAAAATTTTTGTCACCATTGAATTTATGGGTAAATAGGCGCATAATTTTTTCCAACATTGATCTGATGATTCTTACTAAATTTTGTATACTGTATGCTATACCACCTGAAAACAATGTTTCCTTCTAAAAAATAATTTTTCAAAAATTCCCACAAAGAGCAGAAACGCTTATTTGGCCAGCAAAAACACTTGGACACCCATGGTTTAACACAAAACTGGCCAAAAATATATGTTTATTTTTATTATTGATCTGTTGTTACTCTAAATATAAATGATAAAAATATGTTTTGGGGGCTAAAAGCTTTTATTTATTTTTTATTTTTTATATGTTTAAAGAACTCTTCGTCAGCTAGCCGCACAACCCTTGAGTGCAGCATTTGCATAGGCCTAATTTGTAAGCCCAGTTGACTCAAATGCCCATGTAGTAATCTATACCATTACATTGGCTGGGTGCTACTGCGAACTGATAGCATGTAGGCTGTACTATATACAAATCCCCCCCACGAAGGCATTTGTGAATCACTGTACGCAAATCACTGTACGCATTTGCAGATCTGCATCTGGAAGAAGTGTAGCAAAAGTCACATGTAAAATCTCTAAGCATTTACAGATATGACATGTTTTTGTACAAATTTACAAATATGATTACGCACACACGTTTTGCTGCAATAATGGCCCCATACCCAGTCTTTACTTACGTAAACGCTGGCTCTGCGAGACTAGCCGAGATGTAACAGCAGCAGTCTCGCCTCCAAATGGAACAAGAGCCTCATCCGAAAGTGGGTTCTCTTCCGGTCATGCTGGAACCCGCCTTAACCTTACTGACCCTAGCCTTAATCCTGCTCTTAATCTGTCATTGATCTTTTAAGAGATATGCACACACAACCTTCCACAAGCACCCATACAGTGGAGCTAATGAGCTTGTCTTTTCAGACACATCCACAGAGAGAGGAAGAGAGAGAGAGAGATAGAGAGAGAGCAGTAGCTATAAATTAAGATGCTAGACAGGCAGCCAGGTACACAAACAGATTTAAAAAAAGAAGATCCATCAAATTCTATAATTGACAAAAAATGTACCACATTACACCACAAGATCCTCACCTTATATTGCCTATTTGACAGAAAACTAAAAAACCCTAAAACAACTCATGCATTACTAAATAGACAGTCCTTATTAGCACAGTACCTGTCTACCATGACAGACTCCCAGCACAGAAAAACACTCGACCAGGTAATGGCAGTTGAATGTTGCTATAAAGTTGCTAACACTCGATTAAATTGCTTCAGCAGCTGTAATTAGGTGATGAATGAATATAATTGTGTCTTCCACTCACGTCCACATTTAAGGAATAAGCATCAAGCCTCTTTCAGCAGGTTTTCAGGGCCGCCTGAAAGTACCTACCCAAGAGTAGGGGTAGGCACTTTTGTGTCTACTTACAGTATGTCGCCACTAAAAACAACCCCGAAAGAGGTTATACAGGGGGGGCTCCTGCAGTGGACAGTCTGTCTGTCTGTCCAGACAGACGTGTGAAAGCATACTCTAAGGTTTAGTGTGACCCAGGTCATGATCCAACTCCAACCGGTTATGTTATGAGATGTTGTTATATTGATAATGTGTGTCCAGGCGTCGGGCCTTCACTGATGTATATGATTAAGGGTTGTGTGAAAAGCGTAGCACACATAGACTTTATCGTTCTAAATACCATATGGCTTAGCATCTGTACTTATTCACTGCCCATTCACCGTCAGCAAACCTGATTCACTCAGTTCATCCCGGAGTCCTTCTTTGGACAGACATATCACCTGTCTAACCTAGTTACTGTAACTAAGTTGGAGAAAACGGCATAACAGGTGAAACAGACAGTTGAAAGAGTTTCTGTCAAATAAAACAAAATGCTCAACTGTTATTGGAGGACAGGTGAAAAGGGGCGGGGCTTGGGATTGGTCAATTAGCCACAACACGTGCATTTTAGTTAGTTACCTGGAGAGGGCGATCTCCGCCTTCTGCCGGGCGATGTCCGACGACTTCTGGGCGACCTCGACGGCCCGGTCCACCTTCTCCCGGATCTTGCTGGCCCTGAGCGGGATTAGGTTCTTTCTCTTGCCGCTCACCAGTACGTTCTGTTTGTACTTGCCCTCCTCTTTGGTGCCGTCGGGGAAGGTGGTACAGCCGTAGCCGTGGCGCTTGTTGCTAAGCCACTCGCCCTCGTACTGCAGCCCGTCGGAGCGCCGGCTCACGCCGAAGCCCGTCCGCTTGTCGTTCTTCCACTCCCCGCTGTGCGTCTCCGTTGCCGTAGCATCCACGTCGTCATCGCCGACGGCCAGTTCGGCGTCTGTGTCCCCGAGGCTGGACGGGTGGAATGGTCACGCTGGTTTAGAGACCCTGACCCCTGTGCTGCATTAACTGTGTTTCTGGTCACTTCTCTTTTCGCTTTTAATGTTAGGCACTTTGTCTGTGAAAAGAACTATATAAATACAATTCACTCACTAACTAACTAACTAACTAACTAACTAACTAACTCAAAAACGAACTAACTCACTCACTCACTAACTAACTCACTCACTAACTAACTAACTAACTTATATACTCACTCACTTACTAGGCTAGCTTACTGTTCTGGGGTACTCCCCCATAACAAATCGAGAATCTCTGTTCCTGTTTTCTGGAACAAAAAAAAAAAGGCTGGTCTCTTTCCTCTTTCATTTGACCAATCAGAGCTGTAATGTAGTACTGTCTAATGCACTGGTCAGCGGTAGTGTCTAATCGTACAGGTACAAGTGAATCAGATTGATAATGGCCAATACACATATAATAAAAAAATGTAAATCTAATATTTAAAAAAGATTGAATAAATCAAATTAAATAATATGAAATAATTTAATAAAATCTACCAATGCTGGCTATACGATTGTATCAGTTATACCAGAAGAGATGTGGCGACAGGTCAACGAGAAGTGGCTGGATCCAACCCTTCTAACTCCTCTAAAAGTGTCGATGTGCCCCCCCCCACACACTTACCTGATGGTGGAGTTGATATCAGAGGCGGCAGAGGACACCGTGCTTATCCCGGCCTCGCTGCGGAATGAGCTCTGCTTCGACCGCTGGGAGGCCAGCGAGCTGCGCGAGTCCGACTTCCTCAGCTTGAGGCCGGACAGGATGGATCGTCGGAACAAGCCCCCCTTCCTCTTCCCCTTCAGCAGCTCGGTGTCGCTGTGCGCCGTCAGCACGAAGCCGCCGCGCGACACCGCGGGGCTGCCGCTGCTGCCCCCGCTGCCAGAGCTGCACATGGACACGCTGGTCTGCAGGGTGCCTGCGGGGGGCGCCACCACCATCGCCCCGGTGCGGTCCAGCAGCGCCGTGCCGTTGCTCTGCTCCGTGCCGGAGCGGAGGGAGTTGATGGAAGTGCGCAGGGGCGAGCGGATCACGGCCGCCATGCCGTAAGGAACGCTCTGACGCAGACCGTAGCCATGCCGCATCCCGCCCACCCACTGGCCCTGGAAGGTGCCTGGGGAGGGGAAAGGAGGAGATGTAAAGTGAGAGCGGACCAGGGCTGGAGTATGTGCTGCCTGTGGTTCTCAACCCTGGTCCTGCTGGAGGAACCACTGCCCTGCATGTTTTATACGGGGCGCCAAGTGTAACATACGCTTTTTCGTTGACAGAATGCATTTTGTGGCACGAAATTACGAAAACATATAACACTGTAACGCCGCTTGTCCACGAAAAACAGTTCTCTTTTGCATCACGTCTACAAAATAATTAAGAGAGGGTATACTTTCGTGCACGGAATTGGAGGTTGATATTTGTATTTTGTGGATGAAAGGCTGAATGCACTTGGCATTGTGTGGATGAAAGGCTGGACGAAATGCATTTTGTGGAAGAACTGCATTTCGTCCCTTACACAATATATTTTGTGACTTACAAAATGCATTTTGTCAACTAGTAAGTCACATAATGTATTGGTAGCCTATGATGTGCACGAAATTCATTTTTTGGATTTTGCGTTTCTGTTTTTCATGGACTTTCAACAACGTTTAAGATCACTGAAGACTGAGTTTTTGGGAAACTCTATTTAAAACCTCTGTCAGGACTCGAGGAAAATGTTCTCATGCTTAGAAAACTACGAGATACCTCCGCAGCTCTCAATGGAACTCTGTGTCTTCTTGTGTAGCAGTTGAAAAAGCTCATTGTAAGAGTTAAATTCGAATTTACCATAGCTACTGTACGTAGAGTTTATTGCTGACCTTCACTACCACTGACTACTGAGATGAAAATAATGTGTTTTCTCTTAACTGTACAATATCAAATTGAACGATCAGTATTTTTTTGTCACCGAGTGGAGTTGAATAAAACAGTGGTACAGCACTTTCAACAGAATGAGTAGGACAAAGTGATTGGGAGAACAGGGGCAGGAAGATAATCTGACAATTTACTAGACTGAAGTATTGGTTTAATTAAATTATTAAACTACAGCTGTGTTCGTTCGATCTTTCAGTTGTTGGCACATACAACTGAATGTAGATTTTAAAATAAAAGCTCTGGAATTATATCAACATACAATATTATAGTCTCACTTTAGGTATCATAACATGTAGCAGGTTACTTAACATAACAGATTCATGTAAATATTTTAAAATATTCAACTTTAACTTTACAATGTTAATATAACGATTTACAACAGCCAGTTTATATGTTAAGCTATACAACTCCCTCAATTAATTGCTACCTTCTCTGACAAAACACAATATGATTAACCTGTTTAGTGTAGCTCAACTCTCAATAACATATTGTAAGAAAGTGACTAGCCTATTTCTATTACAGCTCATCTTTTCAAATTTATTTAAGTAACTCTATAAGTACAAGCACATGACTATGCTTAATTTGTGGTGTATTTCTGCTTCTACTCTGTAAAATATCCAGAACACATTTAATAAAAAATTAAACATGCTAGTTCTAACACTGATAAATTACGTTTCGGACGGACAGTAAAAACTGTCATTGGGCCAGTAGGTTTCAAATCAACTGGCCACAATGGGCCAGTTAGTTGCAAAAGATATATGTATTCCGTGTTCACGTGTAGACAGTTCTTGGTTTGCCACGTCATTTTGTGTGGTGTTATCTCCTTTGTTTACATTTCTACATTTCTTAACAGCACTTTAAAGTAGTCCTACTTAATATTTTCAGAAAGCTGTATGTATATA
>JAODTR010006820.1:0-10586 GCA_025399935.1 Amblyopsis rosae | reverse complement strand
ATTTCGAGAGAGCAGAGGTTTAGATCTGAGCAGTTGTATTTGCAGCTTTATTTCAGTTCTTGTGACATTGCAATCATGGTTTTGCCTTAATCTCTCAACTCAGAAAGTGTGCTAGACATATTTCTGCACACTCAACATACAACGTCCGCGCGCTCAAAACAACTTTATGCGTGATCAAATGAACATTCTGTGCACGCGACTTTGTCTGTGTGCACTTTCGACACAAATTTCTGCGCGATCAACTTTGTTCGTGTGTGCTCAACACAACATTCTGTGAGCACGATTTGTGAGACTATATTGACGCCATAAGAAATTAAAGTGAAACGAGTGAAACCTGTGAAGCTATGTTCAGAGTTTATGTGATTGCCACGGCAATGATAAAATAATGCTGCGTGTATGTTAAATGAAATGTAAAATTATATTTTCTTTGACCCAAATGGCTCGCATGTATTACAGATACATTGCAGGATTGAGACAGCTTGAAATGTAATACCAATTGGAGTAAGTGGGGGGGTGATTCTCGCCTATCCTGTAAGATATAGGCAAATTAAATGTCCCTATATTTCTAATGCCGAAACGAAAATTTTAACTGCACAAACGAATCAATTTACACAAAGTAATTTACAAGCACATGTGCAAGTGGTCTCAATGGAGGGGAAAGACTAAGAATGGTTCAGAAGACCCCATGAAAAAACTAAAAAGAGAAGGTGTTACCCTGCCCGGAGGAAGCCTGGGGCCCCAGTCTGGAGCCAAGTCAAGTCAATTCAGTTTATTTCTAAAGCACATTTAAAAACAGCAAATGCGTACCAAAGTGCTGTACACATAACAATTAATAAATAAAATAAAACACAATATACAACAAACAAGACAGTTTTAGCATAGTGTCCCAGAACTTACTCGAATGCAAGAGTACAAGTGTGTCTTTAGAAGAGATTTAAATGTCTCAATGGTGGAAGATGATCTAATTGTAAAAGGAAGCTCGTTCCACAGTCTCAGGGCCACAACAGAAAAGGCATGATCACCCTTAGTTCTCAAACGCGACTGTGGAACAGATAATAGAAACTTGTGGGACGATCTAAGAGGCCTGGAAGTGTGATAAAACATAAGGAAATCTGAAATATACAATGGGGCCAATCCATGTAATGCCTTAAAAACAAGTAGCAGCACCTTAAAATCTATTTGATATTTGACTGGCAGTCAGTGAAGGGAAGCCAATATCGGAGAGATGTGGTCACTCTTCCTAGTGCCAGTCAACAACCGAGCAACTGCATTCTGCACAAGCTGAAGACGTGACAGTGATGGCCAGAGTACAAGGAATTGTAGTAATCAATACGAGAAGAAATCAGTGCATGTATAACAGTTTCCAAGTCATTATGAGAGACGAAGGATTTAATCTTAGCAATATTTCTCAGATGAAAGCTACATTAGACAACAGAACTTATTTGTTTGTCAAATTTGAGTGAAGAATCAAAGATAAAACCACATTTGTGGACAATGGGCCTAAATGATCATCATAGCCCTCAATGGATTTGGTGTTGCCAAATATAATAACTTCCGTTTTACTTTCATTAAATTGGAGAAAGTTGTTTGCCATCCAGCACTTCATGTCATGTAGGCAGTCAAAAAGAGACTTAAGTGAGATTGTGTCACCTGGCTTTAAAGGTAATTACAGCTGTGTATCATCAGCATAACAGTGATATGATATATTATGTTTCCTGAGAATGGAGCCCAAGGGAAGCATATACAAAGAAAATTGAATTTGCCCTAGGATTGAACCTTGATGTACACCACATGTGATAGCTGCTGAAGATGAGTAGATATTTCCAATATTAACAGAAAAGGTTCTGTCTTTTAAATACGAATCAAACCATTGAAGAGCAGCACCTTGGATACAGCCCCTTGCTGGAGGTGATCCAGGAGGATATCATGATCAATAGTATCAAAGCCGCACTAAGGTCAAGTAGGACTAAAATGGCACAATTTCCAGAATCACAGAACAGCAGCAGATCATTCAGTACCTTTAGAAGTGCTGTTTCTGTACTATGGTGCACTCTAAAGCCTGATTGGAAATTGTCCATGAATTGAAACACATTATTCTCAATAAAAAATGAAGAGAGCTGAGAAAGAACAACTCTCTCCCGTGATTGACAAAAATGATAGTTTAGAAATTGGCCTAAAATTGTTACAATCTGTAGTGTCTACATTGTGCTTTTAAATAAGGGGCTGAACCACAGCATGTTTAAAACTGGATGGCATAGTGCCATTTGCAAGAGAGCTGTTTACAATAGATAAAAGACTTGGACCAATTGTGTCTGAAACCTCTTTAAACAGACGTGAAGGAACAATGTATATAAGGGAGAAAGTAGGCTTCATGTGGGAGACAATTTCCATCCCTAGGGCTACAGGCTCAAAACAATTGAGAGATGCAGAGCATAAAACCAAGGCAGAAGGGTCAAAATCAGTAGGTGAGCTGCGAGATCTAATCATATCAACCTTGCTGATATAGAAGTTCAAAAATGTTTCAGTCATTTCAAGCGTGGCATCTGGGAGTACAGCAACATGATTTAGTAGCACTTGGCAGTAGAGTTCGGCACCAAATGTGGTGCTGAACTCGTTTGTTGTTAGACTTCTCTGCTAGTCATGGATTGTGTATAACAAACACCATGTTTGAACATAAAGATGCTCATAAGTGTAGGTGGTACCAGAGCACCCTAGGCTGAAGGTCGATGATCAATTTTTTGGTCGTATCATCTGATCTGAGGCCGCATGTTTTTGAAAACTCGGGTGAAGAGAGGGGCAGAGCTGTCAACTGATCACCATCTGGTGGTGAGTTGGGTCAAGGGGTGGGAAAAGACTCTGGACAGACCTGGTAAGCCCAAACGGGGCTTACCAAACCATACCCAAACGGGTAGTGCGGGTGAACTGGGAATGTCTGAAGGAGGCCCCTGTCCGAGAGATCTTAAACACACCTCCGGTGGAGCTTCTCTGGCATCCCTGTGGAGGTTGGGGACATTGAACCAGTGTGGGCAATGTTCAAAGCTTCCATTGCTGAAGCTGCAGCGGAGAGCTGTGGTCTCAAGGTCATAGGTTCCTCAAGGGGCGGTAACCCTTGAACTTTGTGGTGGACACCAGTGGTCAGGGAAGCCGTCCGACTGAAGAAGTAACTCTTTCGGTATATGTTGTTTCGGAAGTCTCCAGAGGCGGCGCAAGGTATCGATTGGCCCGAAGGGCTGCAGCATCTTCCGTAGCGAGAAGCCATGGAGAAAGACTTTCGGTTGGCACCAAAGTGTTTCTGGAAAACCGTCCGCCACCTCAGGACGGGGAATTGTGGAACCATCTAAGCTGTGTACAATAAGGATGGGACCTCAACTGAGGAGATAATTGGGCGATGGAAGGAACACTTTGAGGAACTCGTGAATCCAACTGACTTGCTCTCAGACAGAGCTGAAGGCTGATGGAGGATCATAGTCCATTTCGCTGGGGGAGGTCACTGAGGTAGTCAAACACCTCCACAGTGGCAAAGCCACTACAGCCAACTATAGTTGTATCACACTACTCAGCCTTCCTGGTAAAGTCTACTCCAAGGTGCTGGAGAATCGAACCTCAGATTGAAGAACAACAACGCGGATTCCGAGGAGGTCCCTTTTAAGGGCAATCCAATTCCTGTATGTCCAAAGCGATAGCTGTAGTAAGTCGAACTTGTTTCAGGTGAGGGTTGGTCTCCGCCAGGGCTGCGCTTAATCACCAATCCTGTTTGTGATATTCATGGACAGGATATTGAGGTGTTGTCGTGGTGGGGAGGGGTTGCAGTTCGGTGGCCTAGGGATCTCATCGTTTCTTTTTGCAAATGATGTGGTCCTGATGGCATCATCGGTCTGTGACCTCTAGCACTCACTGGATCGGTATGCAGCCTAGTGTGAAGTGGTTGGGATGAGGATTAGCACCGCAAAATCTGAAGCCATGATTCTCAGCAGGAAACCGACGGAGTGCGTACTCCGGGTAAGTGTCTGAGTCCTTGCCCCAAGTGTTCCTTCCACCGCCCAATTACCTACTCAGTTGAGGTCCCATCCTTACTGTACACAGCTTGGATGGTTCCCCGCTTCCCCCTTCTGAGGTGGCGGACGGTTTTCCAGAAACACTTCATTACTGACCGAAAGTATTTCTCAAGTCTCTAGTCCTTATCCCAAGTGAAGGAGCTCAAGTACCTCGGGGTCTTGTTCGCGAGTGAGTGGACATTGGAGCGAGAGATTGTCCGGAGAATCGGAGCAGTGTGAGCGGTATTGCAATCACTTTTCTTGGGCTAGGCGATATGGTCCAAAAATCATATCCCGATATATTTATAATTATATATAAGTTGAATATCGATACACAATATATATCATTGTTTTCTATAAAGTGGGTAAAATGTTCAGGAGAAGAAACAGAAACCTCACTGAAAAGTGAATTTGTTTTATTTTTAGCGATTTAATTGTAGATGTACATGGTTAAATCTATAGCAGAGAGGTTGCGAATATTGCAGCTACAATGAATCAATTTAATTCCACATTTCTTTTTGATTACAGGGTACATTGTAATACTAGCTGGCTACCTAAAGCTATAGCAAAATAAACGATATTGTCTAATTTTATATCTCTTTTGAAAATATACCAATATAAATGGAATATCGATATATCGCCCAGCCCTAACTTTACCACACAGTCGAAAAGAGAGCTGAGTCGGATGGCAAAGCTCTCGATCTACCAGGAAATTTTCATTCCTACCCTCACCCATTGTCATGAAGGGTGGGTCATGATCGAAAGAACAAGATCACGGGTACAAGCGGCCGAAATGGGTTTTGTCAGGTGGGTGGCTGGCTTCTCCTGTAGAGATAGGATGAGAAGCTCAGCTATCCGTGAGGAACTCGGAGTAGAGCCGCTGCTCCTTTGCGTCGAAAGAAGCCAGTTGAAGTGGTATGGGCAACTGGTAAGGATGCCCCCTGGGCGCCTTCCTTGGAAGGAGGTTCAGGAACGTCTGGCTGAGAGGAGACCTCGGTGAAGACCCAGGACTAGGTGGAGAAATTTTATCTCCACACCGGCCTGGGAACGCCTCAGGATCCCCCAGTCAGAGCTTGCTAATGTGGCTCGGGAAAGGGGAAATATTTGGGGTCCCTTGCTGGAGCTGCTGCCCCCGCGACCCGACTCCGGATAAGCAGGAGACGATTGATGGATGGATGGATGTGCAATTAAAAACGAAAACAAATGAGCGTCATATTGTCCTACAGTAGTTGGTGTAGTTCTTTAGTAAAATATTAGTCTAGTTTACTTATATTTACAAGTGTGTTGTTCCATCTTCAGCATAAAAGCCCTGCTTTGTGGGCATGGGTGAATCACGTCACCTGAAAATCTCCAAAAAGACTTACTGGTTAGAAAGGATTAAGGAACCTCTTCTTAGGGGTAGGGTCTGACTCTAGACTCTAGCAGCCATGACGTGTGGCGACAGGTGGTACTGCAGCATATATGACCAACTGCAATACACACCCTATTCATAAATTAATTATCGGTTTAACTGCTCCGCAAAAATCTTTTTCAAGTGCCGCACTTGGTTCATATGGTGCTTAATAATATTCTCTTGGTGGTTATGTACATATTTTTTTTTTAACAATGTCAATAAAGGCAGTTTGGAGGGTTGTTTGTCATGAGGTAATAATCATAAGGTAATAATCATGCCTGAGCTGCGCGTGCATTTCTCTTGTACGAGCAACAAGTGGTGTACTTGTGAGCACAACATCGATCCTACTTTTAGTGTAAATGCTAAATATTAAATAAAACATGCCTACAAATATAACAGTTCAGTCCAAAACAAAAACAAAAATTCCTGTCATTTTATGTTGTACTATGACGTGCATGCACAATGCTTGAGGTCGGGGACTCCAGTGTCACAGACGTGTTATCAGACTCACAACAAATAAAGATGAATCTGAACAGGGTGGAAAATGGGTCTCCAACCACAGAAGTCAGTTAATATAAAAAGGGGCATTTCCCAGAATAGCCAACAAGAATGTCAACAGACATGGCTAGGGATGTTTTGCGTATTGGGAATTAAATATGTTCCCATCAGCTGTTCAACATTATTAATGCAGATTTCGAGTCCGTCTTATTCTGTATTAGTCTGTCTCTCTGTATTATTATTTTAGGATTTTTGTTACATGAATCAACAGTTGTACAAGACAGGAGAGGCCTCTACTGGCCAACAATGTCCTAACATCTGTAGCATCACTAGGAAATGTAAACTACATTACTGTATGAACCAAAGCTTCTTTAGACTAAGCTTTAAAAGCTATATGCAAATGTAAACTGTCTAAGCTTGAAATATTGAAAAGCTTATTAAAATTCCATGCACATATCTTTTGACACACTGAATCTAAAAAGAGAAGTATCTTCCTCTCTGTGTTAAAGTGGATGTGTCCAAATCAGCTCAATATTACCATCAAAGCTTCACCCTGTTCCCCAAGCAATAAAAATCGATGCCAGTAAATACATTAAAAAAAAAAATGTAAGTACAGTATCTCTCCAGAGGCTCATGTCAATAAAAAATGCCAAGGATATTTAATTCTTCATTACATCTCTGAAGCAACGTTTTTTTCATGTCTTTTTCCTCTTTCTCACATGCTTTGAAAATCTCTGAAACATACATCAATACACAATATTCTATGAGGAGCCTTTGGAGTACCTTTGATGCAATAACACATTCCTTCCTATACACCGGCGCTGTCTGACGGAGATAACCTGATTTTATTTCTGAATGTATTCAAAATCCTTAAGCAATTTAACAGTAGCAGTATGGAACTGTTTGACATAATCGCTTAGACCAACTATACCAATGGCCCAGTGACAAATTATGTTAAATTCCATGCTGAGCTCAGCATCCTATACCCAGCTCAAATTGATCATACATGTTTATTTAGTGTAAACTTTCATTTGGATTTACCATGCCTTTTTCAAATGCGTATACATCTACTACAGTTAGGACTGGTTAGGACAGAAGGACTGGTTTCAAAGGTTTTCAAATATGGGGCTGTTATTTCTCTGAATCAAGCACTGCTGTGAGTAGTCCTATAACAAGATTCTTGACCTGAATCACTTCCCGTGCAATCCTGCTTCCTGGGCGGAGGTATAAGGCGTTCCGCCATGGCACCTATTGCCAGTTCATTGTTTTCAAGTCGATGCACGTACCAGCTATCCAGCAGTCCCGTCTGCTTCTCTTCGCCTGGCATCCTCGACTGTCTTCTCCTCGCCTGGCAGCTTCGACTGCCTTCTCCTCGCCTGGCAGCCTCGTCTGCCGATCTACTCGCCTGACAGCCTCGACTGTCTTCTCCTCGCTTGGCAGCCTCGACTGTCGATTTGCACTCATCGCTCCCCACTCCAGACGACGGCCTCGCCTTCCTCTCGGCTCACCGCCGCAAGTTCTCACTGGCTAGCCAGCATTGCTAGCACCACAACCCCAGCACCATCTGCTTGTCACAATTAAAAACACGGTCTTGTATTCTGTCATCTCCTGCCTCTGCTTCCTGCACTTGGGTC
The DNA here is from genome assembly GCA_025399935.1 of Amblyopsis rosae. Taxonomy (NCBI): domain Eukaryota; kingdom Metazoa; phylum Chordata; class Actinopteri; order Percopsiformes; family Amblyopsidae; genus Amblyopsis; species Amblyopsis rosae. The sequence goes on along the minus strand of JAODTR010006820.1, from coordinate 3,027 downwards.
TTCGTCCCTCCTCCGGCCATATCCTGACAAATACTATTCAGTATTAAATAGAGTTAGACCGTTAAACTGCATTTCATAATTTCTCTGTTCAGGATTTTTTGGGAGGACCAGAAATGGGGAATTATATACGTAGATGGTCTCCCACTGTGCATACCATACCCCTCCCCATAACACCAAGAGGATTGAAGCATAGAGAGCGTTCGAATCAGCGCAATATTTATCCTGCTCCAATGCAAGTTATTAGCTACATTTACTGTCATTCATCAGCCTACAATTCCATAGCTAAATCAATTTACTGTCCTTTAACAGCCTACAGTCTAATAGCTATGCCTTCATTGCGGAAATAAGCACACTAGATGGTTCAGAGTCAATATGCATTATTTGAAAGCTACTGGTTTAGTAGCCTAGCCAATCTGCTAACACCGGGCTGCCAAATCCAATCGACATTTTCATGTTCAAATCAGCATCCAAATAATCCAACTGTAGTCCAATCCTCTTTCCAAAATAAAATATAAACCACATATCTCAAAACCCAATTAATTAACTTGACAAGAACATCATATCGCGGCATATGCAGGTGTCATGCCAAAAAGTGATCTGCTAAAAAATTGTCTGCACACTATTGGCCCTATTTTATAACCAATCTAATCCTTTTTACCAGTATACATCTATTTAAAGTGAACAAATAACTAAATACATGTCTGCATTTTCCAATCAATGTTCAGCTGAGGATTCATTTTTGGCACACCGTTGTATGGAGTTTACCGTAGAACATGCGATGGGTGTGGTTACAGTGCCCTCTGCTGACACACCCCCTGCGTTTTTTATTAATTCAGATATGGCTGGGTGATTCATGTTACCTTTTTCTGTGGTGTGACAAACTAAAAATACAAATTTATGTCTGCTTTACACGGGTTTTAAAGCTATAGGATTTCAGAGTTTCAATCAGAGCTAGATAAAAAGGAATGAGAACAAGATTTTGTATATCAACAAACGAAAAGCCCACCCCTCCTGCTCGGCTCCTTGTAATGTCTCGTGATCCCCGTTCTGTGCAAGTCTCGTCACTTCATGTGTTTACCTTGTGTTTTGGCCTGTTTTCCCCTGTCACTCCCTGCCCTGTGTGGCCAGTCTCGTTGATTCTACCTGTCTATTTAATCACGTCTGATGTGCTGTGCCTGTTCCTCATTGTAGTTGGCCAATGGTATGTCTTACTGTCTTGTTTACTTGTGTATTTAGCCCCAGTGTTTTCCCCAGTCCTGTGTCAGTCATTGCTGATGGTATTTGTCAATGTTGCATTGCTCGCCGTGTTCCTGCCTTTTTGCCTTTTTGTTTATTTTTTTTGGAATAAACCTTGTTTGATTCTCGCTACTTGTCTCGCATTTGGGTCCTCACCTCCGTGCATCGTGACACTCCCTCCCTCTGGAACCCGTTGGTCTGCATTTTGAAGCCCATTGTATGTGTGTGGGTATTCACGATTGACAGGCACAGTACTGTATATTAAGGTCCTGATTGGTCAGACTACGGGTAGCTGGAAACATCTAAAATGTACTTACAGAGGCAGGGGCTATCGAACAAAGCGGACATGTCACTCACTGATCGTTAGTGATGGGTCATTCGCGAACGAGCCGGCTCCTTTAAGTGAACGATGACAGCTGGTTCCCGTTTTTAAGAGCCTTTTGTTTTTCCTAAAATTTTTGATGATAATTAATAAACCCGATTTTGAAATAGGTTTATATTTCCTATCATATCTTTAGAACAGTAAATGCTAGAAACAAAAGGTTCCCGCCATAATCCCGACATTACGCCAAAGAGATCGGTATATGGTTTGTTTTCGTAAGCATAACAGCAACTGCATAAAACAATGGTAAAGCTGACTCTAAAATCTCTTCTCAAAAAGCAAAAAATACACTCTGAAATATAAAGATGCAACTTTGTAAAATTTTTGGTACTAAAACATATGTTTTACCAGGATTTGTCTCGCATCGATCTGGATCTCATAATTGCACAACACGAAACTTTACTGTACCATACAGTAAAGTTAGGTTTCGTCTTGGATCATCAGATACCTTTGATGTCCTGTTCTAGTGTTTATGTTGGTATCTCCTCTTGCTTTTTTGGCTTCAGAAAAGCGAAAAAATACGACACGGCTTGTAAAACTGTATGTAGTGTAAAACGTGCACAATTTCGGCAATTCCCCTAAAAGCTTGACAATTCCCCTGCGAATAACATATGTTTGTTCATTGACCGTTTTTTGAAGAGGAATATTTCAGAGAGGTTTGCTTCTTTTTTAATAGGGAGATATATAATGGCATGTATTGTTGACCAGTGATCACGTTGGCATGTTGACCAGTGTAGTAGCCTAGTCTGTGTCATAACCATGTATAACGATGTCAAGGCAATTGCGCTACAACCATAAATTACGTAAATATTACTCAAATACTTCAACACATTCGATGGACTATTTATAGTAACTTTCTGGTGGCGAACTTGTAATGTGATTTTCCTTCACGCGGGGGAGCGGGGCTCAATTCCCAGGTGGGACAGATTTCACTCTAGTATTTTATTTGGCTTTAATAACTAAAAGCATAGTTGTACAGACTTAACATTTGAGACATTTTTCGTCACACTTTCGTCCCCCCCACATAAAAAACATCTCATGCGCCTGGTGCAATTCGATCAGTATCCGACAATATACTGTACCAATACTGTACCAATATACTGTACCATACAGTACAGACAAGTCTGTACTGTATGGTACAGTAAAGTTTCGATGTCAGACAAATCCTGGTGCGCTAAACAAATATCTAAAGCAAGCCAAGATAATGAAAATTATAGGAAGTCATAACTAAACATTATCTAAAAATAAAAATGGACTTACCCTGTTATGCAAGGATATTGCTGTTCCTGTAGTATAGCCTACATGTTTGTCATTCACGTGAATTTTCAGGATTGGTGGAATTATAAGATATTGTAGCTCTCAAAATCATTTTGTAGTTCTGTCTGCTTCTCTCTGATATTTCAGAACTA
>JAODTR010006816.1:0-10588 GCA_025399935.1 Amblyopsis rosae | reverse complement strand
TCCGCTATGCTCTCGATACTTTGTGTGTGTGTGTGTGTGTGTGTGTGTGTGTGTGTGCCTAAAGTCTCAGCCACGCTACCAAAACAAGGAGCTGTACGCATGCGCTTACTTCATGTGTGGCTCTGGTACAAAACAGTGTAGCGTCCGGACGGCAAGAGTGTAAATTATTCTCAGCAATTTGGCCTCATATATATCATCATAACATGTGCCCAGTCGTTAAAACACGCCAGTTCCCAAGTATTCAGGGACTTGAAGACTTACATAGGCTGTGTTAGAAGCATACTATGAGCAACAATTGTGTCCCGCTTCGCTTGTTTGGTTGCCATGCCAGTCGTTTGCCCAATATTCTTGTTCTATTGTTTGTCTTGTATTAATAAAGCTTCAGTGCTTCCTGTAAAAAAAAAAATTTTAAAAAATAGAAAAGGGAGGTGTCTCTAGGCAACACCGGAGTTCAGCATTCATGCTGCTGTAAGGACAAAAGATTAGTCGGTTTCCTCTCTTTGATTCAGACGGGACACGTAGTTAGGTGGAATGTGAGTGTTATTATAACGCTGGATTACAATGAGGCCAGGCCTTTTTGTGAAGGAAAGAAAGCCCACATGTAGATAAGAGTCTCTCCGACCTGTGTTGTCGAAGCTGTTGTATTACTCATGGAATAAAGGAATCAACTTTTTTAAATCCATTTTACAGTATGTGTGCGCACATTTCTGTTCAATGAATAGGACATTGAATTAGCTTGTTGAGTGATGATAAATCCCTCCCTTTTTCCCTTTGACATGAACCAGTAAGGGTGGATTTGCACTTGTATGGCGAATGAGATGGGTTGAGAAAAGGGCAATCGCTCGCTCCTTTCACTCCTCAACCGTGTGTTTTCTCCCCCTCCCGTCTCGCAGAACTCCATCCGACACAACCTGTCGCTGCACAGTCGCTTTGTACGCGTCCAGAACGAAGGCACGGGCAAGAGCTCGTGGTGGATGCTGAACCCCGAGGGAGGCAAGAGCGGGAAGTCTCCTCGACGCAGGGCTGCCTCCATGGACAACAACAGCAAGTTCACCAAGAGCAGGGGAAGGGCGGCCAAGAAAAAGGTGAGGGGGCAAAGAAACCAAGCGCCGTAGGCCGTTAGCATCGTGTGAGAGCATTGAACCGTGATCCCCAAAATGGAAAGTAATAGCATAAGAAAAACATAGAATTCTCGAGAACGTTTGCTAACTATGAGCTCAAATCAAAACAAACTCCCAAAGAAGCTCCGTCCCACACATTGAAATGCATTGAAAAGCCTAGGGAATTGTTATGCTTATGTTCCTATTTACCAGGGCTGTGTAGTGGCGGATTATAAAAAATTTTCACCACCACGCAAAGAGAACGGTAAGATAGCGACATGCGAGGATGTATTTGGTGAATAGTAGCTTACCGTTCTCTGTGCGTGCTGAAAAAGAAAATCTGGTACTTCTACACAGCCCTGGCTTCATAAATAGGAACACAATCAGTAGTGCAAATCACACACAGCAACAGTATTCCGGCCTTCGCAATGCATTTCCAATGTGTGATGCGGAGCTTCTGGGGGAGCACCCTATGGCATTGAAGGGAGAGTTTTGTTTTCCAGAATGACACACCTTACCTTTAACAGCATTAACAACCATTAACACCTTCAACTTGTAGGCACATTTTTATGATTAAGATTTTCCAGCAAAATAATCAAAAAGAAGTACTTTTATTTAAAAGCTCTTAAGCAGCTAATAGCATCTCAGAGAATCCTGACGCCCCACCCCGGTGGTCCACAGCACAGCTCGTTTGTCCTGTGTAGAGTCCATTAGCGCACAGCACAGTATATATATATATATATATATATATCTCTGCCATATGTCGATGCGCTTGCCTGGCCCTGCTAACCTCCCCCTCCCCCCAATCGCCCCAACAGCTGACCCTTCAGGGTGGTCCCGACGGAGGCAGGGACAGCCCCGGCTCCTACTCCAAGTGGCCCGGCAGCCCCAACTCCCACAGCAACGACGACTTCGACGCCTGGAGCAGCTTCCGGCCGCGCACCAGCTCCAACGCCAGCACGCTGAGCGGCCGCCTGTCCCCCTTCATGCCCGAGGACGACCTCAGCGAGGGGGACGTCCACATGGTGTACCCCCCCGGGGGTCCCAAGATGACGGCCACTCTGCCCAGCCTGACGGAGATGACGGGCTCCCTGGGCCACGGCTCCGAGAACGTCATGGAGAACCTGCTGGACAACCTCAACCTGCTTTCGCCCAACAACGCCCAGGTAGGCGGGGGGGGAGGGGGAGCTGCCACCGCCCCGGGCTCCTCCCAGTCCTCGCCGTCACCGATGATGCAGGCCAGTCCCGGGTACCCGGCGTACAGCGCCCCCCAGCCGCAGCAGGACTACCGTAAGTGCGTGTACGGCCAGGCGGGCATGGGCTCCATGTCGCCCATGCCCCTGCAGACCCTGGCGGAGAGCAAGCCGAGCTTCGGGCCCCCCTCTCTGGGCCAGTACAGCTGCCCCGCGGGGCTCCTGAAAGAGCTGCTAACCTCCGACACAGACCAGCACGGCGACGCGGTGGGGTCCCCCCAGCCCATGCTGCCCCCGTACAGCGCCGGGCAACGCGGGGCCAAACTCCTCGGGGGAGGGAACGGTCACCCCCAGCACCCCCACAACATGCGCAGCCCGTGCCCCGCCACCTCCGCCCTGAGCGGGCGCTTGCTGATGAGCCACGGCGGGGGGAACGCCGCGGGACGCCTGCTGGCGGTCAAGAGCCCCATGCAGATGCCCTTCGGCTTCCCCGGACACCTCGGCGGCGGCGGCGGCATGATGCCCGGCGGCTTCTGCCCCTTCAGCAGCAACGGCTACGGCCGGCCCGGACCGCCGCTGCCCACGCACCACCAGGAGAAGCTGCCCAGCGACCTGGATGACATGTCCATCGAGAGGTTCGAATGCGACGTGGAGTCCATCCTCCACGACACCCTGATGGACGGAGACTCGCTGGACTTCAACTTTGAGCCCATGGTCACCCAGCAGGGCTTCCCCCACGGGGTGAAGAGCGCCCCTCACAGCTGGGTGTCCGGCTAGCCAGACCGTAATCGTAATTCCCCCGTAATTCCCCCGAAGGAAATCGACATTTCAGTACAAAGAAGAAAAAAAGCACCTGCTGATTTGTTTCCTTGTTCACATTTAAACAATCTCTAGATATAAATTAATGTTTCGTTTAGTTTGTCAGAGCTAATGTGATAAATTGATTATTGTCAAAAACAAGTGCCAAATGCTTTGCCTTAACTACAGAGCCAAATTGAAATAATTGTTTACTCACTGACACATATTCTATACATTGGTTGTGTTCGCTATTTCCTGCATGTGACGCTGCCAGTTAAAACAGCAAAAACCACAGAACTGCACAAATTTACAGCAAAACATACAGTTTACTCTGCATTTCTAGTCATTGCATACAGTATAGTGATAATGGATTGCAAAGAAGGTCATGTGATATTTATGTTTAGGCGTGTTGGGTGTTAGAGCGTCCAGGGTAAACGGTAAAGTGGTGTATTTGACAGGATGTTAGGTTAGAAACCTATCAATGGATATTTGGAAGTTGTTACAGAATATCCTACTTTCTTAATGCCTAAATGAATGTACATACATCATTGTGAGATTTGTAAAATTAGGTTTCAGTGTATTTTCTAAAGATGTACATGTGTTTACAGAATGAAAACATAAATCAAGGCAGCAGACATTGTTCAGTGACAGACAAACTGGATCAGATTCATACTGTTTAAGCAGTTGGATAAATGTGGATTGTTGTGGATACTTATGGGTTTATGAAATCTGAATCAGGCTGTAACATGTTAATTCCTGTTCTTATTTCATGTACATAGATTCAAAATGTATATTATTAAAGTGATACAGTAGATGTTCAGTAGATTTAGTATATATTTGAGACCTTAATTATTTGTGACTAGTTTATAGCTGGTGGCTCATCTGCACACGGATATTAGAAATGGTCTATGACTCCGTCACTCTGAACCTTAATACCACAGGGGCCTATTTATTGTGCCTAATAGTTCACGATTGCAGGCTTGAACTTTTCTATTTAATGTACATTTAAATGGTTCAGAAAAAATAAAAGTGCTTCGTTTTTATCCTTGATTTCACTATTTACAAAAGGAGAATGCACGATTGGATGACCATAGTTTGTTATTGGCAGGCTTTAACTGATCTCGTTGCGTCACTATGAATGTTGACTCCGAGAAAGCACAGGTCACCGGACAGAACATGCCTGCATCGCTAGTGTTTGTTTTTACCCTATGGCTGAGTCCAAAACCAGCAACCAATTGTAACAACACTGTGGTTAACAAAGTTATCCCCTGTTCTGCTTGACAATTAGCTTCATTCTATAGAGAATAATAGGTCTAAGATATATATATATATATATGGTAGGATGGCTGTGAGAGCCATTTAATGCTTTCAATATTGCTTTATTGTTTTGAAGAGGCCCTGTTATCACTGTGCCCCTGCTACCTCTATTTATCTGTCTTTTTCCAAGGCTTGCTCATTGCCAGGACAAAAACGTATTCATTATTTACTAATATGAGTTGAATTCGCTAGTCATGCTTAGCTATAATGAATCCTGTTGTAATGGAATTTACCTTCTTAGTGGTCCCATACCCGATAAAGTGTTAATTCACTAATCTTGCTTGTGAATTTTCTGTGTTACTTAGAATTATTGCTGTACTAAATACTTTACTTATCAGAAATTGCCAGTGACTACTTATGCATACCTAGTCACAAATACTGTACATTATTTTGATGATCTTTGTAAAGATCAGCTTGGTAAGACTGCTCCTCATGAAGTTGACTGGTTATGTGAGCAAGACTTGCAGATAAAGAACTGATAATAATTACTAGTAAATATAAATGTTTATTATAAGATTCATTTTGAAGCCACCTAGATGAGCAGTGTCAAATCATGTGTCATCCAACAAGAGCATGCAAGCCATCGTTCTAGCCAAACAATACACCAAGATGATGAATATGCACCAGTTAATAGATAGGTGAAACAAATAATGATAATGATCAAATAACTGGAATTAAGTCAGTGTGCATTTAGTTGAGCAATTTTCGAGTATGACAGGCTACAACAATCACGTTGTATATGATCACTGACTATGTTCCTCAAGCCAACCCAATTGTTAAGAGTGTAGTAGCGTTTGGTCTGAACAAAACGTTACATGTTCCTGTGGGATGGCACATGTTTGTCTTGGATTTAAGAAGAGGTCACCAGTGTGGCTTTGCTCAAAAGCCGTCAAAGAAGCTGCTGTTTGGCTTTTGTGCCAGGGTGCCTTTATCTATGCCCTACCTTGCCAGAGTGTACTATAGCCGAGCTTGCCTTTGAAGTAAAATCCATTTATTTAGCAGTTTTATCATGTGATATTTCAGAATTATATCTTTGTGCCGGTCACTTAAGTCAGGATATACTTAAATTAATCCATGTAGTAACTGTCACAGGATTCAACCATAACCTTGACAAATTAAAGAGCTGTACTATACTAAGTAAATTATATTTCTGAATTTTTCATAAGAGATTGAATCTATGCATTGTATTCCTAATTTTATGTTGCTGTTGCTATGTTTTTATTTCTTTGACAGAGATATTTTATTGTATGATAGCACTGTGAGATATGGTATTTGCTGTTGTCAAAATTGTACGTTCCACATAATTATATTGGGGAAAAAATGAAGTTTATTTAGAAAATAGATCGCCGTGATTGATATGCTAAGCTTTTGTAAACTGACGATGTTCTTTTTTTTTTCTTGTGTTTAGCTAAAGTTTGTAGAAAAAAGCATAAAAATATGAAAATATTGAAATTATAAATTAAAAGATGTATCACATTTTTAAATTAAGAAGCAAACTACTTAGTCTGTATAGTATAATCTCTGCTCAGATGGTGAATTCTGGACCAATTTTTTGTAATTTTACTAGAAATATATTGCACTTTTACTTAAAAATGATAGCAAAGTGCTCCTTTTAACAAGGGGGTGAAAGCCCATTGTAAAACAAACTGTTACATCTAACTTATGTACAGGTAAAACATGTTGTGCTGTGTGATTTGCAATCAATAAGATTATATAACTTGTTCAACATTAATGTATTAAGAGCTAAATAAATGTACTTCTATGTTACCAATGTGTGACCTTTTTATTTAATGTGCCTAGTTGTTACAGTAGCAGCTACTGTAACAACTAGGCCATTTAGCAGATGCCTTTATCCAAAAACACTCTCATTAAATATAATTTACCATTTAAGCATTACACCATGAACAAGACATTTAATATAAATGGTCATTCATGTATTCACCAACATACATTTTCTATAGTAGCACATTATATTTAAGTATGTTGGTGTGGTTGTTAGTTGATGGGAAATAATATCTTGAGGTCATTTCTTGAGATAATGTACCTCCAGGGACACTGGCCTGTGCTATCAGACCACTCCAAGGTCCAAGAGACCAAAACAGGTCTAATCCTTCCCCCAATACACACCAGGCAATATAAGGTGAGCTACAGTATTAGTGTAGTAATTGAACATCGTCTGTCTGTTAGATTAGGGTAGAAATATATACAGTATTATAGTAATATATTATAGTATATTAGATTAGGGTATAAAACAGGACTACTTCCTCTCTAGTAATTGAACATCATCTGTCTGTTAGATTAGGGTATAGAAAACAAAACTAGGATTTTGTTGGTAAAGACCATTTTTTCCATGAGATCAGACACAGAATTACAATATTTAATTTAAATTATAATTACACACATTTAGAAAAAGTAAGTATTATAGTCAGCTATTGTAAGATAATTGTAAGCTAATACGCACATTTTGCTAACTTGGCGTGCTGTTAAAAAAAGTATCCAGTACTTCAATAAATGTAGGAACACAAACAAAGACACGTTTCACAACAACAATGCCCTTGGCTTCACAAGGCATTTCAATGTGTGTGGGGCGGAGCTTCTGATGGAGTTTGATTTTAGCTCGGTTTTAGGCACTTTGGTCAAAGATGCTTACAGATGGGGGTTGAACCCGTCACATCTCACTAGATTGAAACACATTGTAAAAAAAGTAGAAAAGCTTATTATTAAGGCTCCTTGGCAATGGTATAGCGCCCCCCTCCCCCATGCCCACCACTACATTTGCCTTTGTAATGTGGTGGTGAACCACAGCCCTTGGTAGAACGGGTAGAGAATGTTTTGTGCCGTATAGGCAGAGAAGAGGAATGTGAGCCACTCAACACACCTAACAGAGGATGCATGCCCTGAGTGTAAAACCAAACATGTACCGCTAGTTTCAACAACAAACCAACGAGTGTCCCTTTGTGGTTTAATAATATGGCAATTAAATAACGTATGTAACTTATGTAGTCGGGGCAGAAATATAGATGTGGTGGTTATTAAACAGCCTATTGTCCAACACCAACAGTATTATATCAGATACAATCACATATCCATTTCCTCCCAATGCTGCCCTCCCAGTCACTGATTCTCATGTCTACTCTATAATGACTCTTCCTGGCTTCAGCTCATGCCCCCCCGCCCCCCCCCCCAAGCTTTAAACCCAGTCACCCCAGACAGCAGACTGCAGCTTTGACAGTGCCTTTGACTATTATAAAGAGGAGATGAACTTGTCGTTGATTTGCTTATGAGGACGATTTACAGCATACGCAAACACTACGGAGAACAATGTATTACCCTCACATGCAGTCTTGTCAAGACGTTATTAAGACCTCATCCTCTCAGACATATTTTCATATTCAGTTCATTCTGTAGGTGTGATAATAACCTCTTAAGCCGTTAAACATACTGGATGCCTTTATACTGTAGCAGCTATGGCTAAAACAAGAAAACGGTCATGTGCGGCTGCTAAACGGGAGAGTTTGAGGACCGACGCTGAGGACACTACGCATTCCTCGTCCCTTCGTGTCCAGGCAAAGTATTTATTTTACCCTCAGCAGCAGTGTGGTCCAGGCATTGGGTGTCAGAGTGTAGAGGAAGAGACAGAGAGGGAGGCAACCATGGAATGATCTGGTGAGCACAGCGCTAAGGAATGTGGGGTGTGGCACACTGCCAATGGCATATGCAATCCTTATGCTCCTCGGGCTCCGAATGAGAGGGTGCAAAACCCAGGCAGACAGCGGAGGTCATGTCAGGACACAAGGACACACACACACACACACACACACACATACACACACACACACACACACACGCACACACACACACACACATACACCCTGTAAGGATAAAACATTGCGCGTTTCACATTTACTTTTGCCTGCATCTCATTTTGCTGAGTTCTGACCATTGTGAATTTAGCTGATTTCCTCAGTGACTACACAACCTTCTCTGGGCGGTGTTATCAAGATACAGATTAGAGACGTTGCTCTTTTGTTTGCACAAGTGTCAAGTGGGATCATAAATCACATCTCCCATATTGCTGTGATGGAAGAGGATTGAGGCCATAAAGGAAAAATAATCCTCCACATACACAAATCAAATTATTTCCACAATCATAGTCCATTATGTTTATGCTAAGAGTATAATAAAACACTCTTGATACAGCAGTTTTATGAACCAATAGTCACATGGCTTCAAACACCTCCTTCCCCTGATTCTCTGGCATTCAACTTGTGATTAAGTTTGAATAACTCACTTACATTTATTTCTAGAAGAGGCATGCGTTATATTGGGGTAGATTGATCCGTTACAACTTCAGAGTTCTACTATGTTCTCAGAATTTCAAACCAAAACAGCTTTTTTTTTGTAATGCTGGATTAAACATCTAGGGAAATTCCAGACACAAAGAGAAGAATGTACCTTTAAATAAATTACAGGGAAAATTATGCAGGGGGAAGATTGTTATGATATCATCCCAAATATGTACTGTATGATTACGGTCAAAAGAAACATTGCCTCTAGTGGTCAATGCGGCAATTAAAAACATAAATCAAGTACGGTAAGGCTGCTACAGATTTATTCAGGCTCTTTTAATGGCGGTAACACTGTCAATGTTTAATTTGGATCAAATAACATGAGAGAAGAGACTCTAGATTCATAAAGGTCATAAAGGCAAATCTGTGTTAGAGTGTGCGAGGCGATGGTGACCTTGTGCTTTAAGCTCCTCCAGGGCCCTCCAGGTAGCATAAATAAGTCTCAGAGAGACTTGCAGCAAGGCCCAGAAGGCGCACAGTGACAGGGGGCTGTAACCAGCGAGCTGCCGTTGTATGCCACTGAACACCTGTCTATTAGGCTCAGCTGAGGTCAGCTGCTATTCATTAGGGAAGCCACAGCACACTGAACCCAGCAGTCTTGTTCTGTTGGGACCAGGGTCTGTAGGAGCAAAGGAGTCAAGTCTCTGCTTTATATCTCTCTCAGATTACAATTTAACATTGTCTAGGATTATCTGAAGGATATCTGCTCCAATTAGTTTAAAGTTGTTTGTACATTTATTTCCCAGGGCTACTAAGAAATGTATGCAGGCATTCATTCATATTAATGAGCCATTTATGAATTACTGAGTGCCAACTGCACATACAGAATGGGCAGGCTGATGCAAAGTTGAAATTCAGAAAACTCTGTTGTGATTCAGAAACTGGGAAGAAATCTACCCAGCTGTTTTTCTGTTGCTGTTGGTTTGCATAAAATAACCTGGCAAAATAGGAAGGCATCCTAACTCCCATGCCCACCCATAGTAAGTAAGTAATGTTTATTTATATATAGCACTTTCACAGACAAGGGGTCACAAAGTGCTTTCCAATAAAATAAAATAAAATAACATACAAAATACACAAAAAATCAAAATAAAATAAAAAAGAGGTACAGATACAGAGCCAATCAAGAAAAACAACCATGTAATAAAAAGCTTGTTTAAAAAGATGTGTCTTAAAATGTTTTTAAGAAGAAAAAAGAAACATAACTTGAGAATATACCTGCACTGTCACTGGTGGTGTAATACAGCTGTGAGTTCCTGCTTTAGCACCTATGGGGAATGCAGTGTTCATTTATGGCGGGCGTAATATAGTCAGGATGCCGCTGAATAGGAGGTTGAATAAATTCTGCATTTAAAAAAAGTACAGTCTCAAGAATAATATCACTATATGGCCCAAAGTATTCACAGCACTCAAAATGTATTCACAATCTATGTATTCTCTATAACAATAATGCACTTTAACTCCTCCTGTATGAGATGCTGGCCAGGTCAAGGCCAATGCTTCCACTTTACAAATCATCACACTAGGAGGAGAAGGCAGAAATGGTAACAACACAGAAAAGAAAAGGAGAAACAGATGTACCCCGACTGTTCTGTAAGTTGAGAAGAGGCAATGATTTGTGTCCCAGCTTGACCTCTTCAGCAGCATTGATAAGACACCCAGCAGGCAAGACACAAGCACATAATCTCTCTCTCTCTCTCTCATACTCTCTCTCTCTCTCTCTCTCTCTCTCTGCCAGGTCTCCCTCTCTCTCTCTCTCTCTCTCTCTCATACTCTCTCTCTCTCTCTCTCTCTCTCTCTCTGCCAGGTCTCCCTCTCTCTCTCTCTCTCT
>JAODTR010006815.1:0-10588 GCA_025399935.1 Amblyopsis rosae | reverse complement strand
TCTTTCCTCAACTGTGAAATAATTATTGGGGGGGACAAATCCACCTGTTTTCAATATTGGGGGGGACATGTCCCACCTGTCCCACCCGGTTTCTACGCCAGTGCCGATAGGCAAGGATGCGCGTCTAAAAAACGCTAAAAAAAATGCGTTAGTGTCAGTCGTGCTGTACCATAGGAAACTGCTTTTGCAAGGGACGCATTTCTAGCGACGCATCTTAGTGTGATTCTCGAGAATGCTTGCTAACTTTAAGCGCTATTCAAAACAAATGCCTTCAGAAGCTCCACCCCACACATTGAAATACATTTCGAAGCCAAGTGGCATTGTTGTTGTTGGGAGCGGTGTTCGCCACTTTGTTTATGTTTGTTACGGAGCCAGGGCCGTGTAGAAGTATACCTGATTATTTTTTCAACACGCACAGAGCACGGTAGCTAGCGATATTTAAGGAGATTTTGGGTGAATTTGACAAAGTGTATTAGCTTACAATTAGTTTACAATAGCAGACTATGCCTTTAATCATATTGCACCTGTACCGGTGTGTATCACAATATGCTGTGGAGTTTCTCTCAACAAGTTCATACACTGACAACTAACCCCCAGGGCTGCATCAGCCTTGGTGGATCAATGCCTTTAAACTTGTTTCCCTTCATTTCTTGCTATTTAAAGAGCCCATACACATACTGTAATACTGTAGAACGTTAGTTTTGCCTCCAGTAATGTCAGGTTTTGATGGCCCTGCCATGCTTCCCGGGGTTTCCCCTTCACACATTTGCTCATCTTGGACTTTGTTCTTTGTCATTACAAGACTTGGTGCCCATTCCCCTAATTAGCTTGAATATATGTCCTTGTCGGTTATTGTTTGCTGTACCGGTGAGTGCATGCTGTCTGTCTGTCTGTCTGTCTGTCTGTTTGTTTGAAAGCAATTAAACATTGTTGTTCTAAACCCAACCTGCGCTTGGTTTCTGCCGCCACACCCACTTACCTTGAGACAAGTAAACATGAAATGGCTCAGGTAACGAATTATTATACGTCGCACAACCTGTTTTTAGTATATTGTGTCTATTCTGTTGCATTTGTTGTTTTCCTTTTTCTCCCCTCTGCCCCACAAAGAATGCATGCTACCCCTTTAAGCTGTAACTATTTGTAACTGCCTCCCCCTCTCTCCCTCTGCACCTGTCTCTCCCCTCTGAAACAGAGCCTCCTCCAAAACTCCTCAAATGCTTAGCATTAGCATCTGCTCTGGTATAACAGCATCTATAGGAAATGCCTCGATGACAGGCTTTGATATATATATGCCTTCATATTCTCAGGTTTCTCGTTCTTTCTACAAGGGTCTTTTTACACCGAGACATGCTGAATAAAACCTTAGAGAGGGTAAAGGCAAGGATGTTCCTTTATGAATGACAGAAAATTACACACAACATATTTTTTTTCTTAGTGTGTTAAGAATAACCATGAGAGCAGAGGCATGCGTGTGTTAAATGTGCACATATGTGTGTTGCACTATACATTTGCCTGTATAAGGCTAGACATGAATTACTGCTATCAACTGAAATTGATTAGCAGTTTAGAGGAAGACATTCAGCAGGTTAGAGGAAGACATTCCTCAGTTAGCGAATAGTTTCATGCCTGAAGAAGAAAAACATCTTCATCCTCTTTTACTTGTTCATGTGGGTGACATGAATAACTTCATGTGGTAACTGACAACGATGCAGAAATCATCGTCAATCTAATTCAGTATTACGCATGCATAACTGACATTTAGCGATATGTGCTGGCAAATCCAGAGATTCTTCTGTTTCTGCTCCCACTAATGATAGATGTGTGTATCAGTGCAACCCTAAGGCTAAAGGGCGTTGCACACAACATTAAGACTGAAACACACACATACACAAGTTTGTACACAGGACATGCAAGGGCGGACACACACACACACACACACACACACACACACACACACGCACGCACACAAAGCTACACACACAAAACCTTGTGGGGATTTTAAAGGCATCAGAGTACTGCTAGACCTTTGAAGTGGCAACATGATGTTTAAACATGAAACCACCAAGCAACTCCACCCTGGTTGACTGTAAGGCACAATTACATCTCCATAAGTACAGTAGTCCCCTCTGCATATCTCACATGAATGGGGCGGCCATTGTCAGTGCTGTGGAAACGGTTTTGGATACAGAGCTTGGTTTGTGTCGACGGGTGGAGTAAGAACTGGATTTATACGTCGCTTTGGTCATTTTGTGGCATTATAAAATTGCGTTAACCACAATGACTTATTGAATAGGGGCTGCATAGCTTGCGTTCCATGAACCGCAGGAGTATTTTGCCTGAGCCAGCTCCTCAGAGGGAACGCGCGAGGCTGCTGTCCTCATTAATCCAAGCTTTGACCAGTTTGCATTATCTGCTGGGCTTATGACATCATCTTGCCAGACAAGCCAATGCAGGCTAGCCAGCTAGCCAGATAGCCAGCCCACCCCTGAGCTCCTCTCTGACATCGAACGTGTGCTTGTGTCTTTCAGGAGGAAGAGATGCCGGAGGTAGAGATAGATATCGATGACTTGCTGGAGGTCAACAGTGAAGACGAAAGAGCCAGCAAACTACAGGTGTGTGTGTGTGTGTGTGTGTGTGCATTGTATAAGCACCGACAGAGCATGAAAAACGTTAGCATAAACAGCATTATTGTGTCTTCTTGAGTATATGTCCGAGCATCATCTTGACCCCACCCCCTCCCTTATTCTCTCTTCTCTGTATCCACTCTTTCCATAGGAATCACTAACAGACTGCTTTAAACCAACGGAGGTGAGCACATCTTTTTTCCGTATATACAGATGAACACTGACCTGGTGTGTTATGATGAACACTGCACTGTGTGTAATGGGGCATTGATGTGTGTGCGTGTGCGTGTGTGTGTGTGTGTGTGTGTGTGTGTGTGTAGTTGATGTCTGCTGACACACAAACACACACACACACACAGACGCATTAAAGCATAATGAAGGGACTTTTATAGATTGCCTAAAAGCCATGCACCCTTTAAGCTACAATGTCACTCCTCTATTTTGACCTGAATACAACACATGGACAAGACATGCACGTGCACGTGCACGCACACACACACACACAATAGAACAATGTCATTTGTACTGTAAATACACAAGTGCATACTATTCAGTATGCTCATGCACATAACTGCAGTTATATATAATATAGTATATAGAATATGTATATATATAATATGTTCAAGACTGTTAGACATTTGTGACTGTGTTTGTGTGTGTGTGCGCGCGTGCTGTGCGTGCATGTGTGTGTGTGTGTGCCTATCCCATCAGCCACTACACAGGGCTACGCTGTCTTGCTCGTACACTCCATCTGCCATCACAGTGTGTGTGTGTGTGTGTGTGTGTGTGTGTGTGTGTGTGTGTGCGTGCATGTGTGTGTTAGCCCACTGGCGTTAGATCAGACTGCCCCAAAGTCACCCAGCTGGTGGCTGGCGAAACCTCACAGCTGTTTACGTGTCACATAGAGGTGGACGATAAATATAATATGCATTATTTTGGAAATTAAAGGAGAATACAGAATATGGCAATAATTGTAAAAGTAACTAGTAAGGTATTTGATAGAAATAGACCGGAACACACTAAATTAGCAGCGCATCCACACACTAATAAGTCTGGACTGTGACATTTGTTTGTAAAAGAAGCTATACAAAACATTGTTTTATCAAACACCATGATAACTATTTGAAAAAAGAAACTGTAACTTGCTGTGTACTGTTTTAGGGTAACTGTATACAATTATCAATATCCTAAAAGTTTCTGGGGAATAGCTGTGGGAAGAGACATCCATAGAGGAGGAGTATATGGGGTTAGAAAGAGGAGAGAGTGGAGGTGGTAGAGCTGTCTGGTCTGGTGGAAAAACAATGAGGGGAGATCATCTCTCTCATCTGCAACCTCAGTCTCTTATCTGTGGCTCTCGTAGGACCCTCGTATATATTACAACCTCAAGCTGAACCCAAGAGAAGGGCTCTATCACACACTTACCTCGTAGTCTGTTATGCCCAAACTGTAAACTTTCTTGCCTCAATCATATATCCATGTGCGCACACGCACATGCACACACACACACAGACACACACATGCTGTATTGAATGAACTGAAAAACCAAGAAAAAAAAAAACTGCCACTATCATTGTTTATCAGAAACATACCTGCATGTGTCTACATATATACTGTACACTATAATGTATAGCTTTATAATCTTTACAAGTAATGATGACAGAAGAATGACAGAATAACTTGTCATAAACACTTAAAATGATAAGGAGTATAGCCTATGTCTATCTAATTATAATAAGGCCTTAATCTGATATTGTCCATGTCTCTGTTGTGTCTGTTGCACAGGAGTTTGTGCGTGAGCTGCTTGGAAGGATAAGAGGAATGAGAAAGCTCAGCGCGCCAACAAAGAAGGGTCTATAATGGCTGCCGTGCCAATCAACCATGCATCATCTAAACACATTCTCCTCCTCAAACCAGGCACCAAGGACTATCTTCACATTCTCATAAGCTAATGTTAGCTAAGCATACAGTAACAGCATTAGTTAACATTGTTCATCATGCTGATTCGTATACCATAACCAATGGGCATTTATTTCACAGGAACACATTTAACCATCTTCAAATGGCACAACCCAACCAAAATAGAATATCAACCATTAAAACACGCCAGAGCTTCAATTATAAAACAATATGATCATTAAGCATTTTAGAGCCATGTTGATGAGCCACTCAACAGCCATTCACATTAAAACGCCTCGTAGTTTAAACAATAATGTGTGTGACATTAAATGAAGTGCTATGTACATACAGTGCTTCATGGTTTGTTAATTTCCTTTTTAATGATGTGTTACTGTGTATATGCTTTTGCCTACGTGTGTTGTACATTACCTGTTCATGTAATTATTCCTCTAGTCAATTTAGCACCTGGTGAAACGTGGTCTCTCCCCTACTTCTAAGATATCCTCCCTACCCAAGCTCCTTTGTGACTCCTGACTATATGGGAGCACTATACTGTAGATTATGTTGGATTTAGTTCAAACAAAAGCAGTCTTGTTCTGTTCATAATAACCGAAACATCGTTGAAATACCATACAGTAAAGGCCAGAACTTTTAGCAAGCTAGCCTAAAAGGGTCTACATTTTTAAGGCCATCCACTGTTTAGGAACACTTTTCACCAAAAGCAAGGCATGATGGGTAATGAAGGTCTTCCTGTGAGGCTTCAAAGCCTGTATGATTAGCAGCCCTGCGTTGATCATGTCCCATAATGTCTGTTGCTCTCCCTCAAGTCCTTCCTCCATCAGGAATACACATCAGTCAGACGTTTAGGTTTAGACTTCAAGCACAAAGCCCTGGCATTTTAGCTCCTCCTCAAACCCTGTTCATTTCTGTACATCTGCTAATTATCAACACTAGTACTGCTTGTTAAAGTTGCCTTGTCAGGACCTGACTATTTTCTCAGCAGTGAACGTCAACTGCTGACATCAACACACACAGTAAAAAGGCAACAGCGATCTTAGGTTGTTGCCTGAGGCAACCTAAAAGTATGACACTCAATAAGCCATCCAATCAGGGCCTTTGAAGAGGGAGTGCCATAAAATAGGTATTATGTGCTAAATGACAAAAAGGCCCCGGAGGCATTAATTAATGTGACACAACATTTTCACAGATAACGCAATTTCTTCTTTTTTTTTCTCTCTTTATTGTTTGTGCAGAATCAGAAATCTAGGAAGTTTATGGTTTTCAATATAGCCTACGCTGTTACTCAATAGCTTCCTAGAATGCAGGAACAATTGATTTAATTAAAGTCAGATTAAAGAGAGAGTTGGATGTAGTTATTTATTGTTGTTAAAAACAAATGTATGTACACTGACTACACTGAAAACCTGTACGCTCTGGTACAATCACTACTACATACTGGGGTTTTACCTTTGTTTATGGAACAAACTCTATTTTACTGTGTAACATTCAATACCCTCAGTTGCCAAAACAAAAGCAGGTCAATGTTTGATTTAACATAAAGCTTGCAAAACACTTGCCTTGCACCAACATCAATGGGGGTATATAGTTATTGCAAACGGAAAACCAAGCAAAAAATATACCTTTGTGACATAGCAACCATCTCTATATAACTTGATATTGAGTCTTTGTGTTGAAACAATGTGGAAGTCACGTTGGAGACATACCAGGACAATAACAAAAATGGTGCTTTGTAGCTCTTCCCAGCAAATGGAAATGGTGTGGAAGTGTTTTCTATGTCGGCCGACACTGGCGATGAGTGTGTCCACATGAGTCTGTCTTAACTGAAGCAGATACTAAGGAGTGCATCTTTACAGTTTAGAGTGGCTCCCACCCTAGATCTCCACCCCTTTTCTTGATGTAAGCAGTTGGACAGTTTGCATCAGACGTGGGGTTATTGTTAGAGAGATCTTTGCAAGGAAAGATGGAAAATGGAAGCCATTATAGATCTAGAGACACATCCTGAATCTACTGGCGTTCATGTCTAGGTACTGATTTTCTCTATCGAGAGACTTTTCAGGGGCAATAGGTTGATATTTTGTTACTTATGGGGTTATAAATACTTCGAGTATTTCAAATAAGTGTCCAAGTTAGAAAGCTTTATGTTTGCATGTATTTATAAAGTAGCATGTCGAGGTAAACATATTTTTTGTTTGCCCAAAGGGTTGTTTTTTTTTTATTAACTATTTCTGTTTTTATACCTTATTATTGATGTTGTTATAAATCAAATATTTAGATTTTTTTCTGCAGGTTTGTTTTCTGAACATCCACGACAAGCGTTCTCATTTTTAAAATGTAATGTGTGTGTGGTGTTGTTTTGCTGATAATAAAACGCAGAAAGACTATGTACTGTTCAAATGGATGTGCTCCCTTTGTGTTTTTGACTGCATCAAACATCATTTGACCAAATGTGTGTGGTTTTGCGTCAATGTGACTCATTGTGTTAAAAGATGTGTTTCATTTGACTCTGCCAAAGCTCAATGCAGTATGTGCACATGTAAGTATATGTACACGCTTTATCCAGTCACTCACTTCTACCTGTGACTGCAAATAAGCATATTAGCACACACGTGACTATGGAGTTTGCACCATGTTTTGCAAATGAGCTTGTTATTAAGGCTTGCGCCCACAAACATGCTCTATCTAGCGCACACACACACTCACCCTGTGTGATAGTGCGACAGCATTGGAGAGCCTGGGGTTATTACTAGAGTATGCCTTTATTGTTCTATGCGCATGAGAAACGTTTAATTTGTGAATATGTACTGACCTAGGAGACAGTCTAATAATATTATGTTTTATTGGCTATCATTGAGACTTTTCATCCCTATTAAGTGAATTAAGTCAATTTGCATAGACCACACAAGATAGAGATTACTCTATAATAATAACAACCGTAAATGTGTTACATTAATCTCCAATCTGTAAAAGAGTAGGCTAACCCATAAAGGACAGCCTCAGATATGAATTCATGAAAAGCAGCCAAGAGGAAAATATAGGCCAGTGTAGAGGGGGATAAACGAGGGGAGAGGGGGAGAGGAGGAGAGATGGAAGAGAGAAAGAAAGAGAGAAGGAAAGAGATAACGATATAGAAAGAGGGAGAGAGTGAACGGGGTGAACATTTGCACTAGAAATCATAACGAACATGTTCAGATTCACTGACATACATTTCCGCAGACCAAAACAGTGTGTGTTACCTGCAAGTATACAGTAGGCCCATGCGTGTGCACGCACAGCGACAGCAGCCAACTGCTGCATGGGTGTCATTTACAACACGCCTGCGCCTTTAAATTCCATGACCTACTTTTCGCAGCTGGGACTGACTAGCGAGAGGCGCGCGTTCACGCGGCGCTTGACTCCAAGGTGAACGTGAAGAGAATTGCAAAAGCTTTCCCCCTCCAGCGTGCCCGCGCCCGGACACCCTGGACACCAGCAGCGTAAGTTGACAGAACATAAAAAACGAAATTGACTGGAAGCTATTCAGTGGGGTTAAGAAATATTCAGATGTGCTGCTGTTGTGAAACCTAGGTGTATCTATATGCTCCCCATTCAATGAGGAGAAGAAGAGACTCAGACCTACTGCCTCTTGTTCAGAGTGGCCTATAGCAGTGGTTCTCAAACTGGGGGTTGAGACCCCCCGGGGGTCAGGAGACACAAAGGAGGGGTCACAACAAGATGATTTTCAGAAATGAAATAACAATTCAAAATGATTATAATGGCATAGTTTAGCCATAATTGTTAGTAGTAGTACAGTTTATACTCCTAGCCTGTATTAAAATACTGTCAAATTATTCTTAGTTATTCTTCTACCACCTCTGGGGATGCCAGGAGTCTTACACTGTTATTTTTGGGGGCTGAAATGTTTGAGAACCCTTGGCCTATTGGCCTATAAGGCTAGATAGCTGCTAGCTACTGTATATTTAATATCATCCCTTCCCCCTCTTACATTTTGCCACTCTATACTTATCCTATATTTCTCCCTTTTCCTCTATACATACCCCAGCAACTTTCCGCTCATCAGCTCGGGTTTTCCATGTCTCTGTCTCGTCCCTATGGACTCTGTGATACATCATGACTATGCTTGGGTTTCATAAATAGGCAGAGAGATAGCTCGGTGGAGCTGAATGATAAAGAGACCCATTCTGGCAGGCAGCAGAGACAGAGGCAGGGACGGATAGAGAGAGAGAGAGAGAGAGAGAGAGAGAGAGAGAGAGAGTTTGTAAACGAGACGGGGCGCAGCTAATGGGAGAGATGAGAGATGGGTTGACACCAGTATCGTATTATCCCTTCCCGTTGTGGAAGGTCCGCGTCCTGCCTGTGAGCTTCCAACCGCAGTGGAACCGAATCACAACGTCAGACAAACGCTGGCCATCACCCTGTTCACACACACACTTGACAGGCTAAAGCCAATTCTGTGTTTGAGCGAGAGAGAAAGAGAGAGGGAGAGCGAGAGTATGAGAGAGAGGGAGAGAGAGAGGGAGAGGGAGAGAGAAGGTTGTATGCAGTGGAAATGGGGTAGGCTTATACTGCATTGTGGATAAAGAAAGGATGACGTCATATTTACCTGTGACATTTTAACATACTATTTTAAAAGTATGTATATACTATTCAATAGTATACATACTATTATAGTATAGTATTTTTTATACATTATGCATACTATAATATTATAGTATTTTAAGTATCAGTGCTACAATCATCAATCAAAAACAGAACATAAATTGTCCTATAAAGCCATCTGAAACATTCATTATAAACCTTCTTTTTCTGACCGTATATACGTATATAATAGTGTGTATGCATTGCACTCACA
The DNA here is from genome assembly GCA_025399935.1 of Amblyopsis rosae. Taxonomy (NCBI): domain Eukaryota; kingdom Metazoa; phylum Chordata; class Actinopteri; order Percopsiformes; family Amblyopsidae; genus Amblyopsis; species Amblyopsis rosae. Next base: position 1,198 of record JAODTR010006815.1, on the reverse strand, counting down.
AGGCATGTGTGTGTGGCAGGTTGCACAGCACGTCTCCTGGGACTCACTTTGAGTTCACTCCACTGAGCCCAGTCAATGTTCAGCCCATCGGAGAAACACCTTACTGTACTACACCAGCTTGAGAGAAATGCACATGGGGTAGAACCATGTAGCAGGTGGCTATTATTTTAGTTGCTGACTCATAGAGGACACATGTTTGGGCCTTTATATCTGCTGTAGTGGAAAAAACAAATAGCAAGTATTATTATTATTTATTTATTTATTTTTTTTTTTTTGAAAGTGGCATTTCAATGGCAGCCATCTTGAATAACATATTTTCTGTTACACTCATACAGTAGAACATTTCTGAATATGTTTAGACAAAAATTACTTTTTTAGACGCAAAATCAAATACATTTGTTTAGGCATAGCATCATAGTAGCACTGTAGCATACTCTAAATGTCTTCTATATTATTATTTAACATGTGTGAGAATGTACTGTACCTTTAAGGGCAGTGAAGCGAGTACAGATTCAAATATACATCAGCATCAGTATATCACCACCAATGGGATTATAGCTATTAGGCAATGACATACTGTATACCTGCTTACAGTATTATGGGTTGATTATCCATTTGTGAGGACTGTGATTCAGGGATCTGGAGCATCCCAAACAGTGCATGTGTGTGTCTGTGTGTCAGAAGATAACTTGAATAGACATATCAGCTTAGACAGCTAAGTATAAATGTAAACAAATATGGTCCGTGTGTTAGTGTGTGTATGTGTGGGTTAGTGTGTGTGTGTGTGTGTGGGTGGGGGGGTACACAATGTGCAAATATATGTGGAAGGGAGGGAGTACAAAGTGGGAAGGTCTGTCTGACTCTGTAGCAGTTGAATTCAGACCCATGCCCATCACACCATCTGTTTCATGTGATCACAACATAGACAGAGGAACAGAGGAAATTAAACCACAAAGCAAAACAACACCAGGCGTGTCAATAATGTATCACTTAGATGTATGTGACAACAATTTCTTACATTTACTTAGATTTACCTATGAGAGATACAGTAATTATGGCATGGCTTTGTTTCATGAATGCCTCAACGGGCAAACTTGCCATCTGATTGAATTATGATGCTATGTTGAGAGAGAGAGAGAGAGAGAGAGAGAGAGAGAGAGAGAGAGAGAGAGAGAGAGAGAGAGAGAGAGAGAGAGAG
>JAODTR010006814.1:0-10588 GCA_025399935.1 Amblyopsis rosae | reverse complement strand
ATATATATATATATATATATATATAATACAAAAAAAATATATATATATATATAGGATCATAAAACTACTAATTGCCAGAAAATAAAGTTTTTATTTGACCAAAGAATAACCTTGTTTTATAAGGATAGGGTGGAACAAGCTGTAATTGGTTTCTGTTTACCAGTAATTCTACCACATACACAATCTAAAGCAAGTTTGCTTCTGATCTGCCCTACAAGCTGACACTGTACTGCGTGTCTGTTAGGGGATGATGGGGGTGTGAAGAATTCAGATATTAGGTTTTTTTAATATTTCATGTCCTCATTATATAGTTCCATGGTTCCTTGGAAGATCTGGGATAGTAGGTTTAATCTTTATACAGAATACTTTAAACTAATATTCTGTGATATTATAAGAAAATGTGCATCGAAAAACACAACTGAAACGATATTTGTGAATTAATCTGTGAACCACCCCAGATTTGACAGTCCGCCAAAAACAGAGTGCAGGCGGTTATGGCAAGCCGTTTTGACATTTATTCTCCAAGACTTACTAGTATCTATTTATTAGATACTAGTATCTATTTGATTAGTTACTAGTATCTAATCGAATAGTTACTAGTATCTAAAGAATAGATACTGGCTATGGCTTGCCATAGGCGGTCACAATCACACATATAGGCTACTGTAGAGATATAGCTCTTCTGGCTTGTGGCTCCGAGTCCGCAGTCCCTTCATCACCACGCCCGAGACCAGCTTTTGCGGAGTCCATGCGTGAGTCATAGCGGGAGAGAACCTGTACCCCCAGAGAGAGACAGTGTCAATACTACCTCGGTGCTGCAGAACTGCGAGACGCAAGTTATTGCTATCTTCAGCAGCATCAATGTCCCATACTATACGGACGCAGTGACGCACAAACTGACCATAATGCGTTACCATGGTTATCCCTGATGAAACACTTCTCAATGAAACCATCTTAAATAAAAAAAGGTTATACCTTGTACAAATAGCGTGCATATGCAGTCAGATTTAGATATCCCTACTCTTGGTTATCCAATTATATAGACTAGTTTATGAATTCAAATGTGTGGTGCACTGTAAATGCAGTTAACAAATTACAAAGCCGGTTTCCATTCATATTCAGGAGCATGTATATGTGAACCCGCCTGACTCAAATTAAGTCTGTACGCGTGCATGTTTGTATGCGTGTGTGTGTGTGTGTGCGCCAGCCAGTTGGAGTATTGCGTCTCTCCAGACCTCTGACGCATGAATCAGGTGGCTCTTCTTATAGCGCACGGAGCTGTCCCTGGTCCTGATCTCCTGCTCGCGCTCATACTGCTGAAAGAGATGCTAAGATCACTCACGAGCTTCCTTAGAAACTAATATCAAAGGTAAGACTTTATAATTATCATAATGAAGAGAGTTGGAGTATACCGATATAATATATAACCTATATTCTAGGGATTACACGCGATCTATTTAATATCACTTGCGAGACAGATTGCAACCTGATGCTGTGCACGGATGTTTCGCCACGAGGATTCCTGCAGGCTTATTTATATAATATTATTTATTTGTACTAATAAGCGTACTATTGTTATTACTACTAGTATTTTATTTTATAACATAGAACACAATGTTTGTTCTGAACTTATAGGCTACTAGGCTATGTGGTGGGGGAATATAAATGTTGTATTTTTCATATATTTCATTATTCTAATTTGGTACTTGGCGACAATACTTTTATTTTTTTTGTCTAAACAAAAGCTGAATTAGAATCGTGGATGGCTGCTGTGATGCTCTTGCCATTTGGAATGTGAAGAGGCATGTTTACAGCAACATTTCAGTGCGTTACTGCGTTCTGCACGACATCAGCCCTATTGGGTTACCATGACAACGGGGCCGTGACTCACTCTGGAGAGCATCAATTTAAGCCCTAATGAGATTTGCCCGCGAGCTGAATGCCCATGCCATTACTACAATAAGCAGTCAACATATGCGTCTTTCTTCTTGGAGAATGTGAGCAAGAGGCATTACGATTGCTACATGGACTGCTTTTTTATTGTTTTAGTAGCATATGCTATTACTATGCTGTTTATAAGATCCTAAATAACAGCAAAACATACACATACAAAGTAAATAAATAACAGAATACATTTTATGAACTAACTGACCAAATGATGAAGAAAGCAGTGGCATTTGGGAAAAGCCACAGTGTATACACTAAAAAAAAACATCAGTGACGTGTTTTTCTCTGTCTCCTCTCCAGGCAACACGATGCCGTCACTCTGTGAGTCCTCCTCGGTGGGGAGAGCTCCTCTCCTCCGTTTCTCCCCCCTCCTCTCGCTCCTCCTCCTGCTCCTCAGTTCTTACAGCGTCCAGGGTGCTTCTCTCAGGGAACACAGACTGCGGGGCAGCGAGCCAGATGGCCAGAGAGGGGGCCCCCGTCACACTCCTAACGCCGACATGCTGAAAGCCCTGGAGTACATGGAGGACCTCCGACAGCAGAGCGCCATGAACCCTCGTGACCAGCAGATGGCACTCACCCCGGGGCGCAGCGCCGACACGGAGAAGCTGGGTGCCGTGCTGAGGCAGGCGGTCACAGCCCAAAACAAGGCCCAGGCTGGGCAGGAGGAGGGGGATGAGGAGGACAAGAGGGGGGAAGGGGAGGAGGCGGAGGACAAATCCCAGGAATGGCTGCAGGCGGTGCTCCATACCCTGGAAGAGACGGAAAAAGGTGGCGGACCACCACCACCCCCACCACCACCGGCGGCGGCGGCCGACGTCGAGGGCCCGCTCCCCTGGGGGCAGCGCCCGCCCTCCAGCGCGCCTCACAAGCAGCTCCCGCTGATGTTCGAGGATGATGAGGAGGACGATGACGGTGGGGAGGGGAGGGAGGAGGGGCAGGAGGAGGAGGAGGAGGGGGAGGGGGTGGAGGAAGGGGATGGTCCATTCAAGCGCACCAGCGAGGACCTGGAGGGGAAATACACGCCTCAGAACCTGGCCGCCCTGCAGTCCGTCTTCCAGGACCTGGGGAGGCTGGCCAACGCCCAGGCCTCACACCGACGACAGGCCAGGCGCCACGACGAGGAAGAGGACGAGGAGGACGACCAAGAGGGAGACCAAGAGGAGATGAAGGAGGACGAGGACGAGGGCGAGGGCGGCGAGGAGTTCGGCATGAGGGAGCCCGATTATGAGCACCCAGCCGGGGCGCGGGCCGACTGGGGTCTGCCACAAGAGGAGGATGGGGGCGAGGAGGAGGAGCAGGAAGAGGAGGAGGAAGGGAGAGCCCACCGAGGCCTTCCTTATGGCCAGGGTGAGGAGGATGATGAAGGTGACGATGAGGACCGGTACCCTGTGAAGAGGTCTGCTAGCTCCGGCCCGGGAGACACCCCAGATGACATGGCCAATCTGGTGGACTACTATCTCCTCAAAGTCCTGGAGAAAACAGAGGAGGAGGAGCATAGACGAGAGCTGGAGGAGGAAGAGGAAGAAGAAGAGGAAGAGGAGGAGAAAAGGAGAGCAGAACGGAGAGTGCACCCATCGCACTACTACAGGGACAACACGGACCCACAGCAGGCCATCTACCAGCTCATCCAAATCTCCCAGAAGCTGCAGATCCCACCGGAGGATCTGATGGCCATGCTCAAGACCGGAGAGATGGCACCGCGAGGCACGGCCCTGACGAGAGGTCAGCTGCAACCACGGAAAAGCAGCCAATTCAGCAAAAACGGCGCTCCTGAGGTAGACCTGCCCCACAGACGTGTCCCTGCTAGACAAAGCGCTAGTGCCACCCCTGAAGACCTGACGACGGAGGAGATCCTACGCACCCTGGGCTTGGACTCAGCTCCTCTCACTAGAAAGAAGCAGCACAAAAGCTTCCAGTCACAACTTCGAACGCAGCCCCAGAGGCAGCGGGACTACTCTCTTCCACAGAGGCGTATCCCTGGCAACCTGAAAAGCGATTACGATGATGCGGCCGGTCACGATGACTTGGCTGCGTACCTAGCGGCTCAGATTCTGTCGCGGTACCCAGAGGTCGCATATGACAAGGCAGGACAGAAACGAGCGGCCCACCGATCCAACCGCCAGCCTCACCTTGGGTCGCTGGAGCAGATGTTGCTGTACTTTAATCAGTTGGACTCGGGTGAGAGTCCGGATCAAAAAAGACAGGAGGGTGCTGCTCAAACCCAGAGCTGGGATAACGAAGCGCTAATGAAAATTATGGGCTATCTGACCCCAGAAAGCGAGGAACACGATGATAATGCTGATGCCACACCTGCCAAAGGAATGTAGTTCAAGGCTGTACATACATTATGTATTGTTCTGACGAAGGGCGATTCGAAAATAAAGTATTTTCACAATGCAAATCGACTTTAGTTTAATTCGATTGGTATACAGGACTTTACGTCATATTGATTATCATTAGCTGAGGCAAAGAATGTGTGATAGTATCTCATGTTCGTCGTGGCAAGTGAGTTTTGTTTTATTTGATGTTTCTGGTTCTAGCATGTATAGACCTAGACTTGTTCACCGGTCTTGCATTTCAATTTACGTACAACACAACACCAGTATTAGGTTCCTCAGATCCTAATTGTGATTCTCTTTTGTAAAGTTACCTACTTCTTAAATGTGGTCATATGTGACTTAACTGGGATCAATAAAGCATTAAGTTATGTTTTCTCTTCTGTGAAATGTGTCCTTATTTAAATTTAACAGAATACTGTTCACTACTAGAACATATTAAACAATGCATCTTATCAGAGCCATTTAGTGGGTTTTTTCTTAATGTGTAGTCTAATGTATTATGTAACCAAACATTGAAATATAAACCCAGACACTTTGTCCTCATTATTAATAATTTGTTGTAAGTCAAATTACTCTGTCCAATATATGAAAAACAGCATTTATTTTGATAAAAGGCAATAGCAAATATTTCTGTTTCATAAGAAATGAAATTACATGCATATACGTATAGGCAATTACAAAAGTGCATACTGCAGCAGTTACAAACTTCCTTAGTCAAAAATAAATATTTGACAAGTTTAAATAACTACTATTGTAAATTATGGAGGCCCTGAAAGACTATAAATAAAATCCTCTACAATCATTCACTTAGTGAATTCTTTCTTTTTTGATTTGGTGAACACAACCTCGTCAGGCAATATATTATATTATTGCTGTATATTTTTGCAGTTTATGCCTTTAATGCCTCTGTAAAACACAGTGCATTGGAGAAATATTAATAGTATGGAAAGTAATTTACTAAATTGTTTCATACAGCTAACTAAAATATTGACATGTGATTTGCAGTGGGGATTAAAATGTGTATTTTTGTCTTTAAATGCACTTCCATGAAGTACTAACATACCATTTAAAATATCGACAGACAAAAGGCACTGATCATAGATTTCTTAAATGTCAGGTAACAACACAGCTATAATAATATACTGTAATGCCTGACAGCATCGCAACCATTTTATCAAAAATGTGTTTTTCTTGCCATAGTTAATAAAAATTGAATTTCATTTGGTAAGGCACATATGGTGGAAAACATCCAGTTCTCACTTTTCTCAGTAGGCAGGTTTGGCCATATATTCCTCCATAGTCTGGGGAAAAAACAGAGAATTTTGAATATATATTCTACAATACAACTAATTGTCAAAATGGAGTTCACTTAATAAAGTAATGTAATACCGTACTTCTTGGAGTGTGTCAGCCTCTTCTATAGATACAGCTATGTTTACTTTGGAGGTTTCTTGAATCTCTCCTCCCATTAGGAATTCATCCAAGATAAAATAGGCCTTCTCAAAGTTAAAGATGATGTCCAGTTCACAAACCTATAGGTTTGTAGGCTTTATCGATTAACTATTTATTTTATATTTAACTTAAAAACATAGATTTTTCACTCTATCATATCTAGTACTTACATTGCCAAAGTATTTGTCCAACAACTCAACATATCTGTGAAGCACTTCAAGAGTCAGCAGTTCATTATCCTGGTCCTCTAGCCCAGTGCAAAAATAAAGGCTGGCGTACCTGCAAATGTATTGGTAACACCATACATTCACAGATGTCAAGACATATCTACGGCATGTTTTACAATTTCAATATCTTAAACATGCATGTATTAACTGATAATGCAAATTTGGGATGCACCGATTTGTTGTTAGTACAACAGAGTTTTGGATGATTTTTGTCTTGTTGTCCCATCTTGTTGAAATGTGTCTCAAGTCTATAAGCAAATATTACCATTCACAGATGGCAGTGGCTGATATATATATTTTGTGATTAAAAATCTGTTGGTTATTGGTCTGACAGTGACTGGCAGTAGTCTATAGGTGGCACTATAATACCACTATAATACCAGTAACAGCCACTGGCAGGACAGATTTAGGCAAGAATGAAGAGGTTCCTTGCTTATGTGTGGTCTCTGCAAATAAAACTTAAAGAAAATGTGGCCATGTGGGGGCCAACATCAATATCGGCTATCGGCCAAACATCCATACCAGTTTCGCCACAGAAATTAATAATCGGTGCATCCCAAATAAAACATTTTATTTCGATTTTTCGGAGAAAAGCAGAGACGTCAACATATATACAGTAAATTAAAATCACTCTCATATTTTCAAAATGTATGCCTATATGGTAAACACGGTGTTATCTATTTTGACCAAGCTCAGACAATTTGGCAGCAGGTTGCACATTTAATACACACTGTAACTAAATAATCAAGCACACATAAAAGGGCCTGCCATTTCATGGATGGACTTCACCATTGCATGTGGTCTGGAGCAAAGGGACGCAAGTTGACGATACAGCATAGATTGATCATCAATTACATGGGGCTGTTGTGCGTGTACAGGAGTGTGTGTGTAATCTGCTTGCTTAACCAAACCTTTAAAACATGACATGTAAAGTTATTATGGACTGTGTGTGCCCGTGCATGTGTGTCTTCAAGCATTAGCAAAGGCGTCTTGGCATCTGAGTTAAACATTACACATTATTAGAGTCAAGGGTGGGTTTTAAGTGTCAACATAACTGCAGGGTTCTAAGTCTGAAGCTGCCGGAGAGCACAGCTCGTACAAGCTAATATGAAGGTAAACCACAGCCATTGTAAATCACAGCGATAAGAGCAGTGAAAGAATGAGTCATGTCAGGCACACAGAGATCCAGCCTTCCACTCCCCTCTTCCCCCCCCCCCCGCCCCCTGTCCCTGTCTCCCCAAAGCACCTCTTGTAAACAATCTTGAGGTCCCTCCAATGCAGGAAGCTGCAGGAGCGCGGTGCACGAGCCAATACCATCATGGTCATGTCCCGTATAATCTTCCTCTTCTCTCGCTCCGTCATGGGAGTGAACCACTTCTGCAGCCGGAGCTTTCCCTGGCGGTTGAACAACAGCAGGAAGCGCATCTGACGGGGAAAAAGTCAGAATGTATGAATGTAGAGTGTGGCATCCAAAGGTTGTGTTCGCCATATGTTTGCCTCTTGTGGGGGGATTTCTAGTTGACACATTAAAACAATAGTAATGTAGCAGACTAGTTAAATCTTACACACACACACACATAATTCTACATTATATTATAAAGGGTTTAACACACACACATATGCACCGACATGCTCACACACGCGCATGTATGTGCACACACACACACATTTTTTTTAAAGTTATCAAGCCTTTGTAGATATTAAGCAAGCACAGTAGGCTACAGTAATAATCAATTATTACAGTATGTTTAAATAATGAAGACAATAAACAAATAAGTAAAGTGGATTATCTTCAATGGCACATTACATTTAATATAATTTGCCCCGAGGTGCAGCTGCAAGCATCTGCAAACACTACAGTTAATACCAGCCTGATAATACAGGATATTAGACATGTTGACTGCCTTAAAGGCAGCAATAGGCTACAAATGTAGGTCGTCACCTGACTGCTGCTCACCAACCTATTTCTAGGCTATGATTTGAATAAAGTAGAGACTACTACACTCCTGTATGCCTATTCGATATCACAGTTGAAAACCTGAGCCCAGGAAACGTCAGTTACTTGTAAGATAGTAAGTCTACACTATACCTCACTAAAGTAATATATTCGCATGTATTTGTGGTGTGTCAGCGGTCACGTTTCGAACAGGTGCATACCGTAGATTTCACAAAAAATAGATAGGCCTACCTAACCTACTTGCAAGATTCATATAGACTACTATACTCACCATTTTGTCAAAGCACACAACGGTATTAGTGGTTTTAATCCAGTTCTATTGCCGCGACATATTGATCTTCCCAGAACTGCCTGCGTGAAGTGTGAACCACCTTCTGAGGAGAGCAGGATACAGCCACACCCAGCAGCACCGCAGTCTCTGATTGGCTGTTTATAAGTGGCACAGTGGGTACATGTACCCTGGGTCAATTGGCAATAATAGCAGGCTGTGAGTTCAGTAGCCTACCCGACACACAGCAAGGCGCATTCAGTGAAAATACTTCAGTAGTGATCATACTTTTTTAGTCGGTTGGCCTGCACATCTTTCACCAATGCGAAGGCTATATGTAGACTTTCGGTGCTTTCTATAGGTTATATACAGTATATTATAATGGACTACTGTAGGCCTACACAGAAAAAAATATGGTACCGGTATGAGTGAATACGTTAATAAATGAATGAGTGAGTTAGTGGGCTAGGTAGAGCTCATATAGTTTACTCAATTTAACATTCAGCCCAAAATTGAGTAGTATTGAATGCCTGCCTTAATAGGTTAAATATTTTGCTCAACTAATTGCCATATATGTTTTAACCAAATTACATTTCCTATAGGCAGCATCGCCTTTCGTTTCTGCCACTGGGTGGCCAATGAAGGTGTTGCCCACCACCGATGTTAATTCATTAGCCTATACACGTGGTTTTCTTGTTAAAACCAGAGGAGAGAGCGCTCAGCCGATATTTGCAGAGAAGACATGTCTCTTTATCGCAACTCTGCCTGGTTTCTGAAGGGGGTGACTGAATTCACCAGGTAAGATATTTCTTCATTATTTCATAGCCTATGCCTCAGTGTTTGACTACTGGTAAACATAATGATTACACCTGTTTCCTCTGATTCACATATAACAACATATAACTTTGTATTTTTTAGAATACTTACTCTTACTTATACTTATATTGTAAATATTTATATTTATAGGGCTAACATAATATCTTAAGCAGATAGGCCTAGATCTACAGTAATAACTTATTCACAACCATGTCATCAATTTTCAACCAAAGCCTACTTAATAATTTAATGTTGACTTGCAGCCTAATATTGGAAACTACTTAGTGTCGTTTAAACTTGTATTTATTTGTAGGCTTCAATACATTTATATCAACTTGGCATGTAGCCTATGTATGCCTATGTGTCTGGCCATGGGTGAATATCTATTTAATGAAAATATATAGCCTAGAATAGACCAGTTGATAATACAGAGGCTATCAATCTATAGCTATACAGTAGACTTATAGTCTACTTAAATAAAAAATAAATATAGTGGAAAATGCACTTATAAATGACAATGCTATAACTGGCGTACCAGTCTCTCATAGGACATAAAAGGCTCCTGTCCTGTCTGACATGTCCACATAAAGGGATTATTTTGTGTATCCCCTGCCTCTCTTTGTTCTGTGTTATCTTTTCTCCGACAGCGACAGTCTTCCTGCTCGCCGCTTTGTCCGATATTAATTGTGCTCTGGCAGAACAGTGCCCTCATTTAGCCTGGCACAACACGTTGAACACGGCAGCGCCAACCGCCCCTCGCCCCCCGCGGCCCCTCTAAAACAATCACAGCCATTACAATGGTTGCAATTGAGAGCTTTGATTCCCTGCATTAACATGCCGACCTTGCCATCAACATCGGATGACGCCATAGAGACTATGCCAGGCACGCTGTTGCCTTCATTGTATCTTTACATTACAGTAAGAGTGGCATACAGTACTGGCCCTCTGTGACCCTAGAAGGCCTTTTCTATGCTTTAAACAGATGTACAGTATAAATACAGTATAGGCCTACAATAGGTATACAGTTTATACATATGAGAGGTGCCTGCATGTGTGTGTGTGTGCGTGTGTGTGTGCGTGCGTGCTCCAGGAATGCCTTCCTGTCAGCCTCTAAGCACTTTGTGGAGAAGGACCTGGAGGTGTCCGTGGCTGGTCGGTCCTTCATGATAACAGGAGCTAACAGTGGCATTGGGAAAGCCACTGCCATGGCCATCGCAAAGAAAGGTTAAAACCCTGCATCATCTCAGAGGAACAAACAATGGTCCATTCTTCCTGAGGAAGCCATGCGTTTGAAATGAGTAGATGCCGATCACATCATAGATACCTATAGTTATATTATTTGACTACTTCAATGACTAAATCCCCCTGCCTTACTGTGCTCTAAGGTAAGGGGAGTTTAATGTCTGTTTTGCAGGGGGGACAATCCACATGGTGTGCAGAAACAAGGACAAGGCTGAAGAGGCCAGAGCTGATATCGTCAAGGAGACAGGAAATAAAGTACAGTAGAACTAACAACATCAACCTATAAAGAGAGAGAGAGAGGGGGAGAGAGAGAGAGAGAGAGAGAGAGAGAGAGAGAGAG
>JAODTR010006813.1:0-10588 GCA_025399935.1 Amblyopsis rosae | reverse complement strand
CTGAGAAGCTTACCTACGACTTGACATCTATTTTGGACACACATTTTAATTTCCACACCAAAAAATGTGTTAGCCTACCGGAACACAGAGCGGCCGAAATGTTTTGAAAAACCGGCCGTTTGCCGATCGCGGGTTTTGAGCAAAAACCGGCCGATTCCGATTGGTGGGCGGTCAATCGGTGCATCACTAGACGGGGGTGCAAGAAGAAAACACTTGCAGACAGACATTTACGACCAGACGGACAGATATACATGGGTTAAGCTTTTACAGGGAAAATTCCATGGAAGAGGTTTGTCTTGGCCAGCGGACATGCCAGCTAGCATCAGTACAAATCACACTTTTGCCACGATTTTTTTTTCTTATGAACACCAATGCATTTTGGGATTGAGAACACTGAAAATGGTTGTAAATGTGCTTATAAAATAAAAATGTATAAAAATCACATTCAACCCCACGACTAGAAATCATGTTCTCTTTTATTCACATCATCAACTGTGCTCAAATATCTAGATGGTTGGCCCCATGTCAAATGTCTACCGTGATATACAAAGGAGGAAAGGTTAATTATGGCTTGGTCATCCTTTTTTCTTTTACAGACAGACAGATAAATAGAGAATGAGAGGGAGAGAATGTTGAAACCGCACGGATGCCTCTCGTCAACATTCCTCAGATCAAGAGCTCATCCTTCCCCGTCCTTACGAATATACTCCACTTTCCACTCTCTCTCCTGCATTAGCAGCTGGGCCTTTGTTGACCGTCTAATATTAGCCTTACCGTAAACAATATATTCAGCTGGTAAACCAGACTGTCAAGACAAGTCAGCCAGTTAACGGTCCACTCAGTCAGCCAGGGGATTAGCCCCGCGCTGCTGCTCACTTGGACGAGAGAACAGGCAGATTTTCAATTGCCACAATAAATTCCTAAACTGTAGTAGCAGTAGTAGCCAGGTAGCTAGTCACTGCTGCATTAGTTCACGCTGTTTACTTTAGAAGCATGCCAGCTCCCACTCCACATTACCGTTCCAAACATGTACTCCCAAGTCCACTTGTAGGAAGAGAGAACAGCAGTGTACATTTGGAATCTTTGCCAGCAAGCCCCTGCTACCTTAACCACGCCATTCCCCAATCCCCCAATGGCAATTAATTTGATCTGAATCCCGCCACTTCCCGCAACTGGCTGCGCGAAATGGGCATTCATGCAAACACCATTCTTGCAAATCATATATCAACCAAAGGGTGCGCAAGCATGTTAAGTGGCCAGCCAGCATAATAACCAGCCAGCCGGTTAGCCTGTCAAGAGCGAGCCACCCTCGAGCAATGACCACGCAAACCAAAGCAAACAGCCGGGCTGGTAATTGAATGGGAAAGTTTGTTTTTAGCATATTTGACATAACTCCATCCTCCTGCACAGAGAACAGAGGACAAAAGAGAAATGCATTTGGAAGATTAAACAAGAGAAAACTCCTTTAAAATAAAAGAACTCCATAACAGTGTTTCAGAGCTGTAAATTAAATTTTTTATTAAAATGTGTCACCAGAGATATTATAGAAGAAATGGACCAAAGGGAATTATGAATGGAACTATATGGGAGAAATACGCAATATCGCGATTGGAAGAAAAGAGCATTATAACAGCCAAACATATTTAACCAATCGTGTGGTTGCACTGATGCAAGCCAACTGTTGTGCATGAAGTAGTAGAATTATAACCTTATAATTATAATCTTTTTTTTGTAACACCACTACTCGGGGGAATGTTACCAAAAGATCATGGGTGAGAACCAGAAGGGCGGAAATGACATTTTGGGTGAAACCAAAGTGTATATATCAAATGGAAGCTCTTGAGCTTTTTCTACTGCTAACAAGGAACAAGTGAATTCTTATTAAATTATTGAAGTTATTGATTAAAAACCAAAAGACTTAAATACTGAACATATTAAGCCAGTTGGTACCAAAAGGGCATAACTGCACTTCCACCCTTTTGGCATTGAGACATGTATATTTGAAAACCATGTGACAAGGATTTATTATTATATTCATATTAGAATTTTTGTCAAATTTAAATTTTTTCCCTACAATATATTGTTATTTCTTTTCAACCGTATGTAATGCTTTGTTCATATTGTCATCAGATGAGCCCATGCATTTATATGAAATGGGTGAAACGTATAAAAAAATAAAAAAGGCTTGTGTGAAAGGCACGTGAATATTAAAATGTTGTTTGGGCCCTCCTGTATAAATGTCACTTACTGGTTTCCCACCCCTCTAGATTTGACTGGTGATTCATTACATTTTGTATGTTCCGGTGAAGTGCAGTTATGTGCTCTCTCTCCCCACATTCCTTTATATAGGCTCTTCCTAATAACTGCCTAGGAGGCGTTGCCAAGATGGCTGCCGAGTGGCAAGACTTCAAAGCCTACAAAAAGTGCTTTGGGTTTCACTCACTCAGACCGTTCTCCTGCTCTGAGGGGGCATCGCTCCACGTCGCTGCCTCGCTAAGTCCAACTCTGGGCTCCTCTGCGTGCACACGTGGCGGTCTGGCCGCCCTTGCTTGCCTTCCCGGGGCAGCCTGTTGCTGGACCAGGGTGAGGTGTCTGAGGGCCAGTGCCAGGTTCTGGTCCATCTTCTCACACTCTTTCAGCGGAACCTGGCGGTCACAGATGGATGAAGAGTGCGTTGAGTTTAAGGGAGACTCGTGTGGCATATTTTCCAGACTCAAATCAAAACAAGCTCTGCCCCCCACACATCGTGGTTTATGTGTGACGAAAGAGACTTGAAACCCACAAAAAAAAAAACACAAAAAACAATGGGGGTGCCCTACAGAAGTTAATGCAGGTGATGCAATATAGCATCAGTATTATTAGAACTTACTAGAAGAGCAAAGGCTTTTCTCAATGGAAAATATGTTTTCTCTCTTCTCCCAACTTTTCTCCTGCAAGAGTGAATTTAACTGGCCTTGCTGGTTCACAAGTTCGTCCAGTATTTTTTTGAAAGCGCCTGCCCTTTTAAAACAGTTTCAATGGACGGCTCCCCAGATGGATGCGTCTATACCAGGGGTGGGCAATCCTGGTCCTGGAGGGCCGCTGTCCTGCATGTTTTATATGTCTCCTTGCAACACACCTGATTCAAATGAATGGGTCGTTATCAGGCTTCTGCAGAGATTGATAACGACCAATTCATGTGAATCAGGTGTGTCGGAGCAGGGAGAAATATAAAACATGCAGGGCAGCGGCCCTCCAGGACCAGGATCGCCCACCTCTGGTCTAACAGCATGTCAGGTTAGTGTAGAAGTACTGGATCATTTTTTTAGCACGCAAAGAGAACAGTAAGCTAGCGAAATGCTAATACAGTGTATTATCTTACAATTAGCTTGCAATAGCAGACTATACCTTTAAAATGAGCTAAATTACGATTGGCCCTTCTGTTTACTGCAATTATAACTGGAGGGCTGCTAGAGTTCTACATTATATATAGTAATGACCTTCAAAGTTAACCTATTTTAACAGTCAGGCATTTGGCCAGCCATAGTTATACTACCAATATGTGGGCGGAGCTTCTGACGGAGCACCCCATGGCACTGAAGGAGGTGTGTTTTTGCTGTGATTAGAGTTTGAGAATTATGTACTATGCCTTTAACTGGGGTCACATCCTCATACTATTAGTACATTGGACTGCACATTACAAGACTTAATACATACAATGTATGACTTTTCCTGGACATTTTGTGATTCATATTTTTCAATGTATAATTTCTATTATTTGGCAACATGGCACCTGTTGCATCACAACCTTCCTGCATGGATTGGATTGCTACGTCTCAATTCCTTCCGCTTTTTTTGTACAAATGCAGTTTTTAAGGAAGTTTTTCTTCTTTCTATTCTAATGTCTTCACACAACTGCAAGTGAGTGTGTTCCTGTACGAGTTTTCTATATTTGCAAGTATTTCCCATGCAATATCTCTAGTCCGTCCCTCTCACCTGACGATCATCCAATAGCAGAGCATCTTGTGGCGTTGTGTTTTCGAGCAGGAACTGGGCCATGTCCAGTGCCAGGTCCTGAACACACAGAAGAAGACGTATTGTCACTTTATCTCCATGCGCTTACATTTAATCTGTACAGTCGACTAAAGTTAGGTACCAAACGATGTACTGGAAATCGGTAAGTATAGAATTTTGTTGCATAATAAAATCCACACATCCACTGCAAAGAGCAGCACTGATAGCCTTCCAATTAAATTAGGCCTACAAGTTATAATGCTGGACTAAATTACTTAACCCTTTCAGCCAGTTAGTTACCTCTTGCAGAGCGATTAGTTTACCAAAAACTCATGTTAGTGGGCTCGCTTACATATTCTCTGCCAAACCAAGCGCTGCTGTTTCTCTACGTCTAACAACACCACCAAAAACAACAATATCACTAATGTCGTCGAGCATTACCGGCACGAAGTAGAAGTTCTCCTGTGAAAGCGTAGCCACTTGTCCATCAGGTCGAGCTGAACATAGAGTCACCAGAACCTGCTCGCAGATATCATGAGCTGGGAAGAGAAAACGATAGCATAACCCAAGTTAAACAATAAACATCAGTGCATATAGACTAAATCAGTACACATACATTATTTTCAGCATACAGTATTTCAGTATTAGTGGGCACACAATGAAACAAGTGTTTGTGCATATGCAACCCGTCAAAAGAATGAACATGAAACGTGAAGTTAACGGTTCTAACAAAACATGTTTTCTTTTAGTTTTTTGTGTCAAATTCCGCAAATATTTCCTTGCGGCCCGACGACTGTCCATAATGTGTGTGCTGCTGTTCCTACCCTGGCTGTGTAAATGGGACAACAAAGTGGTGCGGACCGCGCCACACAACATGATCCCAGCATGGTGCGTCCAATGTTGATCATTTGTTTTGCTGTTGAGTTCAGACCGCTGCAATCCTTCTCCAGCGTTCAGCTTTAATGTGGCATGCTTGAATTTGTATATTGAACTCTACCCCTTTTGGTCAGTTTACACACTTTGATAGTGTGTAAAAAAGCGGCAAATATATTTCTTTTTAAAATGAAGATGTTTAGCACAATTTTACATAAATGCATTGGTCTTTCCACACAAGACAGTTATATAGGGTCACCCTCCAGCTGGGTCCATTTGCTTAAAAACAAACCATTCCATCACTAAATCCATTGCCAACTGTACACAGGGATTGTTTTGGCCTGGTTGTCACAGCAACAGCCCACTGGCTCTTGGAAAGCAGGCGCTTTTCCCAGGTCCAGAAGAAAGATCTTCTGCTGGACAGTGAAAATGCATTAGTGTTTATTGGATTATGCATTAGGGAACACTGGCTTTGTTTGTTTGATTCACCAAAGACCTTCTGTTGTTTATTTACCTACTTTTCTTTTCTGCATGTTATTCTTTCCTTGCTATTTGGAGAAATGCATTTCCTTTGCTATTTTTGTTTTATCTGCCCTCCAGTCTTATGTATCTGACACACACTCACTCTCTCTGTTAATGTAATCATAGATGATATCCTGTTAGTTCTGTTCATGAGCAATCACACGCACGCACACACACACACACTCTTGCATTAACACTCACAGCTTTCCACATACAAAATATAATTCAAACACTTATGAGATCACAAAGGCCACTGTGTTTTGCCAGTGTTCAAAGCACTACCTGAGATGGTGGCCTGATCACTGTCGGATAAGACACACACAAATGTAGCATGACAGGCATATGGCATTCAAAAGCAGCACATTTGGTCTGATTGTATCTAAATCTAGTAATGTGCGCCATGTGTGTGTGTGTGTGTGTGTGAGAGTGTGGGCGTGAGCCTGTGTGTGTGTGTGTGTGTGTTATTAGAGCACATGGGTGTTCGTCTAACACACATTCTCCAACGTCGTCCATAATCCATTACAGAGGAATGTGTCAGAGCCTCAAACAGAAGCGGCGCTGCTCCTAAAACGTCGGATTCAGATTTGGCGTGTCGAGCCAGGTCAACAGGAACGAAACAGGTGGGGGAGGCTCCTCTGGTCTCGCCCCGCCCACACCGGTCCCTCCCGCCCTTCCTTTACAACTAGTGTTGATGTGTAGGGATGCAATACAACGAGTGCATTTTTCCTGGCCAATTCATAGTTTTTGATTTTCATAGTGCTTTCACAATTTAGGCTATTTACTGCTGATATGTTTAGTTTAAAATGTGCTCACGTTTTACGGTCCCTTAGCTGCCGGCGCTTGCAATTGTTGTCGTTTTACAATTTTACAATGCAGCGTCCATTTAACAAAACTGATCAAAATAAGCCACGTGACTTAATTTACTATTTTCTGTGAAATCAACAACCTATATGCAAGTAGATTTTCTCTAGTTTGTTTAAAAAGATATTGACGCTCAAAATGTGAACGTCTTATGTAATATAAAACCTACAGAGAAGCTAGAAGTCTCCATCGGATACTGATTTGAATTTCCACACCGCGCAGACGTGTGTAGGTAGGCTACCATTACAGCTAGCTACAGTCTCTATATTAGAAGAAGGATGAGTGAACGCGCATGTCTCTGCATGCCGGCGCCGCATCTGTGTAAACACGGGCCTAAATTATCGGTAACAGACGGTATTTAGACTGACCTGAAGGTCTGAAGCCTTCAAATGCACATGAGCGTGTCATATGTAGAACGCATTGGAACGCGCCAGGTTTAGACACAGACCTGGGCACATGGCCTGTAGTTTCACATGAGTGACTCGTTGCACGCTGGTGAGGTGTCGCTGGTTCGAGCCCGAGAACAGGAGATACAACTGCACTTCCTCCTCTTCCTCTTCCACCACCTCCTCCTCCACCTTTGGCCAGCACACTTCTTCATCGTAGAGCCGAACAGTCAGCAAACACTCCCCCTGCAGGAAAACAGAAAGACAGCATTTTTATGATTCAGCATAATTAACATAAGGATTATCAGAAGATATTATCCCGATAATCATACACAAATGCTTAAAGCTCTTAAAATGGCACTATTAACATACTGGAATCACCTTCTTACATTTCATTTGGAAACTAAATGTGATTCTTTTTGTTTTGTTCCTAGTTTTAAAACACATCCAATTTAACATTATGTGGGGGACACAACGGCAAGACGAGCCTTCGGCCATGGTGACAATTGACTGGAACGATACGGGATAATAAATTAGGAAAACAATACAATTGGAGTGCACAAGTGAACGAGGCACCTTTTTTCAAGACACTCATGCAAGATATTCATGCATGATTTTAACCCGATAATGGAGATTCACCACAATACAATAATCGTCAGCATTTTTGATCCCAACAAATGCATTTGTCCCGTTCATACTTGTTACATTAGCACACTTTCTGCAAGAGGACATATCCTGCAGATTGAGTCACCAAAGTCCACATCCCATCTGTGTCAGATATCAGATGACAGGGGCTTTCCCTTTTATTCATCATTTCAACAACAGAGGTCCTCTTTGTCTGTATTGCTCAAAGCAAATCTACTGCTAGTTAGCACCATATCTACCCAACATCAACCAGATCTACCACTACGTGTATTTACATCTTAAAGGTGTAGTCATCTATTGCAAGCTAAATGTAAGATACACTTTGTCAATTTCACCAAATATCTCCTCGCATTTCGCTATAGTTTACCATTCTCTGTGCGTGTTTAAAAAATTATCTGATACTTCCACACAGCCCTGGCTGTGTAGAAGAAACATAGGAACATAAACAAAGTGGTGAACACCGCTCACGTCAAAGCCGTAGAACTACGCTTTGCTTCACAATGCATTTCGACGTGTGAGACGCCGTTGAGGAGGACTGATGTGGTTTTATTTGAGCTTGAAGTTAGCAAGAATGACTGACTATGCCTTTAAGGCCCCATGACACCGCACAGTGTGCATCTGCAAGAACAATATAGACCTTTACTTAGGTGTGATTACCATAGATTAGTTAGCCACAATGTTGCATCAAAATGTCACTGCCACCATATTTGTTCAAGGTGCCTTTTTCAACCCATTATGGATTTTATACTTTAATTAAAACACCGTTTATTGACTACAAGGAACAATTACATAACATGTATCTGGAAACACTTGTTTAAAATTTTTATTTTTTTTTAATCAAACAATTCTTAATTTACTTTCAGATTAGAACATTTACTTTCTGTGTGTCATTTACTATTACATAATATTTCATTGATGGGACATTTTAGGCCAAAATGCTTCCTAAAACCGACTTGGCAGACTGAATGGAATGTTGCTTAGCACAATTTAGACGTTTCATCTTGTAAAGCTGACTTGTGTTAACAAGACGTCATGTAATGGGACAAAAAGCTAATAACAAATGAGGTGTTAATTATATTAAAAAGCTAAAGGTTGGATGTTGCATCATGGATCATCCATACAGTATGCCCTTTAAAACTAATACTGTAGCCCAGTGGTTCTCAAAGTGGGGTCCGTGAAATAATTATACATAAAAAAACTAAAACAGATGAATATTAATGTTCCATGTGTCTGCAGCCTGATAGGCTATGGTTATTCTTGCACTCACTAAAGCAGGCTCACACAAGCTTGAAGTGAAAGACTGTGCATAATTCTTCCTCTGGCTCTGGGCAAACATTTGTATGCTAACCGTTCTTGGAAAACCACTCCATGTTAAACTCACTCACTCTTAAAAATAAAAACATCAGCGAGTGCTACAGTATGCCTACTTCCAGTTTCTCGTCAAAGGTGTGGTTTCACACCGGCATCTGCTTGAATGAGTAACGTATATTTAATCCACTCGTTTGTATTATATCCATGTACCATGATGGGGAGACTGTTTTAGGTTTAGCTATGTAACTTGAAAATGAAAGAAAACATTTTTTTTTTATCTTGCCAACAAGCCTAATGATAACGCCAGACACCTCGAATATTGTGGCTATTGGGTGGGGGCATAACATTCAGAATTTATATAAATTATTAAATAACTATTGATATTTATAAAATAGCATATTTTGTGACTGATATACTAATATTTAGTATAGTGTTTATTATCTTAAAAGGAGTAATTTCATGCTCCTTTTCACTTGTTGACACAGTTCCTTGACTTCTCAATGCAATGTAGTTGACACGCTTAGGTGAAAATACCAGTTTATGTGGAATAGATCATTATCAATCATACAACAACTCTTTAGATAATGGTCTGATTTCAGTGACTGTTGCTTTAAATTTAACAAGTCACTGCCCGACTTCCACGTAGCTGTGTTGATGTGAGGCTACGATTAGTAGAACTGTAGACCTACAAACAAAGCAGACAATTCCCTATTTCAGCTAATGCTCTACCAGTGGAGCTATTTGAATGTACTGATAACATTGGCGACAAGTCTCTTTCAACTTGTCTGTCTTAAGCATGGGGAGGAGTTGGCGTAATTGTTTACAAACGTGATGCGGGGTAGTGTAGCTTTAAGGACGCAATAATATTCTGGTGAAATGCTGACCCCTAATGGTTTGAAAAAGATGGTACATTGTAATTTTTTCAAAAAAAAAAAACAAATCACAAGTCACCTTTAAAACAGAAAGCTTATTATGCCTGCTCAACATCGTGATGTCTGTCAGCCATCGATGGCATTGTCTATCGGCCTAACACTGCTGGTTACACAAAGCTACACCACCACCTCCATGGGAGAAAACAGTGGAAGGATTTAACTGACATTAAACAATAAAGTAAATCTTTATCTCAGTTGCTGTGCTACAAATGTTCATCAAGTGTCTTCTCATTGCAGAGTGTGTGTGTGTGTGTGTGTGCGCGCGCGCCACTGCCGAACACAATACCGAGACTATCACAAGCTGGTGTCGGCAAGCATATTGAGGTTAGCTTGCAAATTCAACTGATTAATTCCCTCAGTCCGCTCCATACTATATTGGACTAAACAACAATATTTGTATTGTGCGCAGTGTGTGAATCTGGTCAACAAACCGATGCTCATTTCTGCACAAGAAGATCCAAACCACTTAAATTAAAGGCAGACATACAGTACACCTGTACAAGCCTGTGTCTGCCTGCTAGACTAATGGCCCATAATGTTAACTCGTGCTAAGAAGGTTCGGCATGTTGTCCTCCTGCCTTGCATGTTTCCAATCTATTCTAATATGTGGTGTGTGTGTGTGTGTTACTGGGTAACTCACCACACCCTTTAGAGTGCTGCTCACTCCCACAGCAGACAGCTCAGAAGAATATGGAAGCATTTGTCCAAATTTAAAGTCGTTAGTTTTGCCTCGCTGAGCATATGTCACAGTCGGGATTCTAGATTAGCTAGTTGGCTTGCTTCACATTACAATAAGGATTGCTAATGAGACTAGGACTGGTTGGTTCATGCCTGCGGCAGGCTGAACTAAGATCGACTAGTTTTTACTTGTTTAATTTTAAATTTGATTATATAAATTAATGTAATAGTAATAATAATAATAAACTTCATTTGTATAGCGCCTTTCATACACAATGTGCAACTCAACGTGCTTTACAGTTAAAACATTTGAACAAAGGATGAAGGGAACAAATGAAATTAAACAAAAAGAAATAAGAAACAATGGAAAACTAGGTAAAAGCCATG
>JAODTR010006812.1:0-10324 GCA_025399935.1 Amblyopsis rosae | reverse complement strand
TATTTGATGGCGTGGTTTAATTTTGTTGCCGCCCCCCCCCCCGCCAGCCCTGCTCTAAAACACCAAAGAAAAAAGAAAAGGAACTAAAAAAAACTACAAATAAAATAGACCAACAACATCAACAACACTCTGCGTTTGGCACCATGGGAGTCGCAGGAGAAATGAAGAGAACCGGCAAGGTGAGACATGGACACCCCCCTTCCCCCCGACAACAACATAGAGGAGCTTGCAGAATGCCGTGCTAATCGGCGTGACGACCGGCGCCCCCCTCGCCCACCGCCGGCGAGTCCGAGGAGCCGGTCGTCAGGGCAACCTCCTCGTCGTCGTCATCCTCCTCCACCTCGTCCTCTTCCTCGTCCTCCGACTTGAGGCGTTTGGCGTCAGGCTGCTCGGCAACGGGGTCTCCGTGGTGACGCTTGGTGGGGAGGGAAGCCGAGGCCGAGGCGTGGGTGGCCAGCAGGTGCAGGGGGCTGGGCACAGCTGCGGACGACAGGCACACTGTAACCTAGCTACACCCTTAAAGGGCCAGCGTAACCTAGCAATAACCTTAACCCTTAAAACCACAGATCCACAGCCCTGCGGATTTTGCCTTTTTTTTATAGGTTTATTATATTTTGTATCATATCTTCAGAACTGTAAATGCTAGAAACTAAAACCAATATTCCCTACATTACACCGAAGAGATCCGTGTACGGCTTGTGTTATTCAATACAAGACAAAGGCAAAATTGACTCTAAAATGCACTGAAAACGGCATATGTTAATTTCGGATCATATCTTCAGAAAGGTAAATGCTAGAAACAAACCTTTTTCCTCATACTCCTGACAAGGGATGCAGCAATTAACCGGTTTCACTATTAACCGATAATTTTAAACGGAGCGGCTTTATACCCCTAAAGGCTCAGCTACACCGAGTGCTTTCTTTCCTCACTCTCAAAATATGGACATGTTGGTTGCACAGTGAGGACAATCAAAAACATTGTCAGGTGCAATCTGCAGATTGCAGACGGAACAAATACAAAGTTACTCGAAAAATGCTGTGCGGCACATGGTATCCTTGCCTTCTCTTTTCCATGTAGTGTTGTTGCCACAGAACTATAGTTGTTGCTAGGGATGTAACAGTTACCGGTTTCACGATAATCACACAGGAGTCGGGTTCTGACCAAGTGTGAATGCGCCCGTCTACAATAACGGCACCCTTAAAGGGCCAGAGTAACCTAGCCCTAGCAGCACCCTTAAGGGGAAGGCATAAATACAACAACATTTAAATAAATAAAAAATGGCCTCACCTGTACTGGCCGTGGCGATGCTGTGGGTGCCGTTCTGTGCGATGGCTTTGACGGGCAGCTGGTGCTGGCCCAAGGGAGCGGTCTGCAGGAAAGCGGCTGATTGGCTGGTTTGGATGAAGCAGCTGGAATTCCCTATAGAGGTGTGGTCGATGCTGGGAACGGGCTCTACTTTCACTGGAGGGACAGACAAGCAAAACCACTGTTATAAGCCAGCATCACCTGCCGTTATAGGCCGCTACAAGCTAGCATCACCTGCCGTCACATGCAGACATATGCCCATACAAGCTAGTGTCACATGCAGTTATACGCCGGGTCTGGTGTTTACATGGATAAACTCAAAGATCACGTATGTACATCCAAACACATGGTGTGTGTTTTAAGGTAAGATACATACTGGCATCTTTATATTTTCCTCTCTCACTCCCTCTTGTTCTGCATTCCGCTTCCGTATTAATGCCCCGGCTGCAGAAGCACTATACGGTATCCTAGTATTTATTTTACATGCTTCGTGGATGTTATGACCCAGAAATACACGTGCAAGTTTCTTGAGTACTCGCTCGTTTTCTCTGTCAGGTCGACATGATGACCAAAATGCACATCACTTTATAAATGCGATATAAGCTAGCATGTAGCATCACATGAATTTATACACCAATACAAGTTAGCATCACATTCAGTTATACGGCAATACAAGTTAGCATTACAGTACAAACTAGCATCACATGCTGTTACAAGCTAGCATCACATGGTGTTACAATCTAGCATCACATGACAATACAAGCTAGCATCACATGACGATACAAGCTAGCATCACATGACAATACAAGCCAGCATCACATGACAATACAAGCCAGCATCACATGGTGTTACAAGCTAGCATCACATGGCGTTACAAACTAGCATCACATGACAATACAAGCTAGCATCACATGGTGTTTCAAGCTAGCATCACATGACAATACAAGCTAGCATCACATGACGATACAAGCTAGCATCACATGGTGTTTCAAGCTAGCATCACATGGTGTTTCAAGCTAGCTTCACATGACAATACAAGCTAGCATCACATGACGATACAAGCTAGCATCACATGACAATACAAGCTAGCATCACATGGTGTTACAAGCTAGCATCACATGACAATACAAACTGGCATCACACGCACGTTCCATCCCCCTTCCTCACCTTTGACCATCTCTGCGTGCTCTCCGTTCTCCAGGGGCTCGGTCTTGACGACGGCCAGGGAGCCCCCGCCCGCCGCCTGGATGGGCTGCAGGATGTGGAGCGCCTGGGTGGTGAGGGGCAAACCGCCGGCCGTCACCACCGGCGACGCCATGGTGTACGTCACCGGCTTGACGGAGTGCGGGGCCAGCTGCCGCTGGACCGCGATGAGCACCGGCTGGGGTCCAACGGGCGAACCTGGAGGGGGGAGATTGTCAGACAACGCATTTGAACCACTGCCATAACTACACCAGAGAGACTGCTGAAATAACAAGAGGGCAGAACGGGTGGCGCTCCCACGATCGATTTTTGGAAGGGGTGGGGGCTTTTCGCCCTTTCTGAAGACCACAACGACCCAGCGTTCCATGCAAGTCCACCAGTTCGCTGCATGAAGTAGAGACCACCCACAGAACTACATGCTATCAGCACGGAGTAGTGGCTCGTCATCAGAGCAACGTTTGCGAGGTGCTAGCTGAGTGCTAATTGGTTGCTAGTTGGGTGCTAGCTGAGTGCTAATTGGTTGCTAGCTGGGTGCTAGCTGGGCGAGGTGCTAGCGAGGTGCTAGCACAGCCCAAGTATTTGGGAACTAATGCAATATAATGTTATATAATCAAAATACCAATAAACTCCCCCAGAGATAAATAATAGTATGGTGTACCTCCCAATTGACTCGCATGAAACGCCTGGTCTGCATAAAGGGTGAAAAGTTACCCCCCTCTTTTCCTAAAATCAAATGCAGAAACCCTGTCCGCTGGAACCTCCGTTTCCGAGCTCTCTGGCGGCGTGGTGCGGTACTGTCCCTCACCCGTGGTGGTCTGTGCGAAGCGGGCCTCCTGGATGACGGCCAATTTCGGCGGTGCCGCCGCAGCCACGGGTGCTGCCGTCGCTTCGATCTCCATTGGAACCGGGGAGCCCTCTCGCGATAGGCTGTCGGGGGTCTGTACGCCGCTGGAGTGGGCGGAGAGCACCCCCGAATGATTTGGCGATGCCGGGGCGCTTCTGTGTGCGGGGAGAAGAACACGAAGAACATACACAGAAACTAAACTGTTTTAATCGGTAGAATGTGTGCCATCGATGGTCTCAGTCAGCCTGCCTGCTATCGATGGTCTCAGTCAACTAATGAAGGAGTCAACTAACACAGGCCTCAGCCTATCTATAGTACCAGCCAGTCAGCCTACTATCTAAATTATCAGCCAGGCAGCCTACTATCTATAGTACCAGCCAGGCAGCCTACTATCAGAGATATCATCAGCCTATCAAATCGTATCCCAGCTTTCCACTCCAAGTCAAATTCCTATGAGCTATAATAAACAAAACAAAAAAACAGGCCACCATAACGATTTAAAGGGATAGCCAGCACGTTCACGATAAAGTGAAAATGAATGTGATGACATTTTGCATAGGAACAAAACATTCAAATCAATAATCAAACATTGGTTTCAGAAATCTAAAAGCGTAATACCACTTCCTATAACGGTTTGGTGAATGGCAACTAAAATAATTAAGATGCTGCATGAAATTCCATGATATTCCATGATATTCCAAAACGTCCATGACCAGTGGGAACCCTGGGTATCAGTCAGCCTACTGTCATATCAGCCAGCCAAGCAATTGGTCGGCCTTTTCCCCCCCATTTGCAAAGAAATGCAAACATTCGTCCATTCAAACCACGACTTTTGATCTGATCGGTCCCCTGTGCCAGCCCTGAGCCCCGACCTGGAGGAGAGGGGTCCGTGGGGGGTGCGGAAGCAGGGCACGCCCCGGGGCCTCCGCTTCCTGAAGGCCTGCTCCATGAGTTTGCCCTCAGAGGACGGGTCAATCCTCCAGAAAGAGCCCTTTCCCGGCTCCTCCTGTGCCCGGGCCACCTTGATGAAGTAGCGGTTCAGGGACAGGTTGTGGCGGATCGAGTTCTGTGACAGAGTGAGCAACAGCCTGGATTAGTTAAAATGGCTACCAGGTCACACGTTAATCCACAGTGATTTGCAGACAAGGACATTTGTCAAAAGCTGAATAGACCATATACTGTATACCAGCTATCGTAAAGCAAACAACATTGTTAGAATAACGACAGCAGAAAGTCTTCAACCAGGAAGAAGGGATTGATTTTAATGTTATTAAATTACATATATAGATAGATAAGTTGATTTGTCAATAACCAAATAGACCATGTATACCAGATATCCTAAGCAAACAATATTGTTTCAATTATGACAGCAGAATGTCTTCAACCAGGAAGGAGGATTAATTTTAATATTAATAATACAGATGAATTAAGTTGATTTGTCAATAGCCGATTTGACATTAGCTGAATAGGCCATATACCTCTATGGCAAGCAAAGAACATTGTTAGAATGACAGCAGCATGTATTAATCAAGAAAAAGGGATTCATTTATTTATATGCATTAATAATACAGACATGCAAGCAGATTTGTCAATAGCCGATTAGGCCCATATGCCAGATATGGTATGTAAATTACATAGAATGACTTGTCTTCAACGAGGAAAGAGGGATTTCATTTATGCATAATATAGATAGGAGGTGGAAGATAAGGGGTCACAACAGAGAACTTCAGTCCGGCGTAGTGGTGTGAGGCATTACATAAGCAACAGGCAGATGTTGGGCACCTTGTCCACAGGTAGCCAAGGGGAGTCACACCACAGACCTTCTGGCTGGGCCTCAACCTCACCAACCGCCAATGCCATCGTGCACTTAAAACGTTTACGTTAATGCAGGAAATACTGGTTTGTGCAAATGTGGACCATCCGCAAACATGGAAATGCTTTGGGCATTTAAAAACACATTAAGCTGTTGTCCCACTGGAATTTTAAGGGATACATATTATGACAACGTTTCTAGGGAACCACTAGAAGCATAACGTCCACCATCACAATGACCCATTAGCTGAGGTCCTGATTAATTGTGCTGTGAACTCTATCTGGGTGACACCCAGGCGTGACACTTAGCGTCTTTAACATACAGTATTTGTTGCTATGGTACATTTGACCCATGACGCAAGAATACATAAGACGGCAGGTGTTCGCTAACAGTTTTACCTTGATAAACAAAGAGAGCAGCCACATGCCTGAATTTACATGGATTTCTGTTTTTCCCAATCACCACAACACATCACACATATTCCAAGGTTCTTAAGTAGTAGCACTATTTCTACAATCACACTTAGGCCTGATACTGGTTGCTTAAATCACATATATTATGATTTGTGGTTATTAATAAATTAATAACAATAGTTCATAATTTCATCAATATTAAAATCATTCAAAGATCAGAAGTAATGATTTATTTAATACTGTAAGGACCTATAGCTGTATGCGAAACAGTCATGGATACTTGCTTCTTAATATAAAAACATTAATTTATTAACTGACTAATTCACTAACTTTATTAGGTGAATAAAGATAATAGGAGAAACACAATAGCACACAACTTAATGCGTAAACAATCATTTGTGCCAGGAGTCATCTCCTCTTAAACAATCAACAAGAAAACAGAAGTTTGAATAATTGTGGAGATTAGATCTGATTTAGGGGACTAGGCTACCTAGCATGCTACTGCTAACCTAAACAGCATGCTTCTGATCCCAAGCCGGTGGAGAGCGAGAGAAATTAATAATTATTTAACAAGGGAACATCACCGAGCGTCAACGGTGAAGACTCACCTGCCAGCCCTTGTCTGCGGTTCTGTAGTACGGGTAGTTCTTTGTGATGTGAGTATAGATCCCATTTAGTGTGAGCTGCTTGTCCTGGGCCAGGGTTATGGCTTGGACGATCAGCTGTGCATAGGAGTACGGGGGTTTGGAGTCGTCCTGGGGAAAAAGATGGGATGGGAGGGTCATATCAAAAGGGTTCGGTCCAAACATTCCAGCGGGGGATATGTTGTTTACTAGCACATCTCTGGTAGAGGTGCACACTTGTTTACAATTTATGAATGAATAAAGATGAATATTTGTAGGTTTTGAGATAAAGAATGATGATTGAAAGGAGGAACATAACATAATGACAAGTTTATTAATGTTTAACAGCAAATTTGAATCTTCCATCCAATCATTCATCTAAATCATCCATTCACCCATCAGTCACTCTTTCATCAACACACATCCGGGGGGAGAACAGCCGCTTCTCCTGTGCCTTATATATATTTTAGAGGCTAAAACATTAATAGCATTTTATTTTTTGGGTTTATTCCCCCCCCGTAACTCATCAAGCTACTACTATCGGGAGTTGGCTACTAGCATACAGTAGTGTACTACAACGGGAGGGCTCTGCACACCCGTCATCCAAGCATAAACCGGAGAGGACACATGATTTACCAGAATTTAACCGACTTGTTTATTATCGATCGGCACTCCAACTTAAGTTTTAAATTCAGAGGATTTTCACCACCAGCGGCTTTCGGCTGTACTTGCGCACTTCCCACCTGCTCCAGGATGACTACAGCGGTCATATCTCTTTTTCATCAAAACATGTCTTCCCTCCATTCCTTGCCCTGCTCACTGACAACCGGCTTCGTACCGCCCACACTGAAATTTGCAGCCATGACACCCACGCTAAAAAAAAAACAAAAACAAATGCTGACCTCAATGACCTGAAAAAAAATTCACGCCATCGCCAACTCTCAACTTCAGCCAACTTCTCGATCATCTAAATTCCAAAAATCGGTCCTGGGTCTTCTGCTGTTCCATCATATACCTCCTACCCTTGGGCACGATCATGTTGACACCACAACCCAGCTCTACATCTCTACCAAACCTACCTTAACACCCCCCCCCACCCACCCACCAACTGCCTTCTAGACATTCAGAACTGGATGACTCCAAACGCCCTCAAACTTAACAGCATTAGCAGCCTTCAGCTGCTCTGAACGCCCCTCCCCTGCACATACAACATGCTACCCAGGTCACCTCCTTTGCTTAACTTCTAAAAGCCCATCTCTTTAAAGTTGCCTATAATTTTAACCCGTAGGCCCACTCACTTGTCTCCCCTGCCCTCCCAATAAACCTGGATTATTATATTATTTTCTATACATTTCCAGTTTCAAAAATGTCCAATACTATAGTATTTATCTTTATATTTGCCTATGTACAGTACAATGTAAGGTGTCCTTGTTTTGAAAGGCGTCCTGAAACATAAATGATTATTATTTATTAACAATCCATCCATCCATCCAGTAATATGGATCCCCCATTCCCTCCCTCCCATCGTTGGTGGAGGGAGGGGCACCCGTCCCCCACCTTGGGGCTGTCACCACCCGAGGCCTCCTTGTCGTTCTCGGGCTGAGAGTTATCGTTCATGAGCTGGATCTCCACGGAGCTGACCATGCGGCCCCCCATCCTGTAGCCCGAGGACCCCCCGCCGCGCGGACTGGAGGGGCAGGAGTTGGCAGCACTGCCGGGAAAAGAAGAGGGGGTGGGGGTAGGGGAGGAGAGAAAGCAGAAACGCACTAAAAAAGTTACTGCAAATCTAAACGTACCGGAAGTGATCGCCTTTGATCCCTTCCGACATTGTCTTGACAACAGGACAGAGCTGCGGATTATTGTCACTATTGTTCATTTATTTTGGATACTAAGCAGTGTGTTTGTATATCTACTTTTCATATTAGGTTTGAAACGTTGATGCTGCTTCTTGGCTAAAACTTTCCCGAAGAAAGGTTTTAATCTCAGCAAAACTGCCTAGTTAAAAACAATAAAAAGATATTGTTGCCCCTTTGGCATTGTGACACCATCCTGATTTCGCCAGCTGCAGACTCAGAAGATCCAATAATATAATACTGTGAATAAAAGCCACTGGCTGGGTCATGACTCTGGCTTGACCCAAGTGGGCAACAAGTGTTGTGGTTTTATTATATATATATATATATATATATAAAAAATATAAAAATAAAACAAGTTACCGGCCATATTGTTATTAGAAACATTCTTTGCTGGACTGTAGTGTAAGTCTGTGTAAATAGCCATGGCTGGGATAAAAAGCAATGCAGTCAGGATGAACCATAATTGGGCCAGTAGCAGAAATTAGTAACTTTGAGCTATAAATTACACCTTTCATTACTGGCTCTCTATAGGCTGGTGTGCATATCTGTGTATGCTCACATATCGCAAAGACCCGTGATTACTGTACAATACACAGCTGTGTTCATATTCTGCAATCTGGGAAGGGTGTTTGTAGGGAACGTGTTCTCTTTTACCACGTACTAAATACACAAACAGACAGATTAATAAACCTGCTCCAACATGTGCTTTAGATGGAAGGTTAAAATGTTTGTAAGTGCATTTGTCTATTATTTTGAGTTAAAAGGTAGAGCCTGACCCTTGTAGATACACTGGATTCTTTAACAGTGCAAATACAGAACGGACCACTAGCAGACTGTGAGGGGGAGACATACTAACTTCTTCGATGTTAAAAAATAAAAAGGAAAATTTTACGAACATTTAATACAGATATCCAGGTGATTCCAAAAAATTTTTTTTTTTTTAATTGTATGAGACAATTATGTATTTGATCTAAATTAGCCTTGTTATGCAAACAGCTACCTCCCTGCATGGTGTAAACAACCTACACACAGCAACATTGTCTCTGACCATTATTTTCTGAGATGGCAGAACTACTTACACATAAAAGAAACGTGCACGGATAACATCCACGAAGCATGTACAAAAATACTAGGATACCGTATAGTGCCCACGCAGCCGGGGCATTAATACGGAAGCAGAATGCCGAACAAGAGGGAATGAGAGAGGAAAAAATTGAAAGATGTCAGTATGTGTCTTACCGTAAAACACACGCCATGTGTTTGGA
The DNA here is from genome assembly GCA_025399935.1 of Amblyopsis rosae. Lineage (NCBI taxonomy): Eukaryota > Metazoa > Chordata > Actinopteri > Percopsiformes > Amblyopsidae > Amblyopsis > Amblyopsis rosae. The sequence goes on along the minus strand of JAODTR010006812.1, from coordinate 1,001 downwards.
TGTACGTCCGTGATCTTTCAGTTTATCCAAATAATCCATTGAATAGGCTACAGTTTTACCAGTTTCAGAAAATGGTAAGAAGTGAATTTTCATGAAGTTACGATTGAAAGTTTAACTGAGATGTTGATGGGATGACAGGCGAAAAGTATTGTTTGACGGACTAAACCATGGACAGGAACAAATCGTCTGTTTGGTCAAACTGCATCAAGCAAACCTACTGCGATGTTCAGTTGTTAGGTTCCAGACTACCTGCTAGACTATTGCAGTAAAATGTAATTAAACAGAGATTATTTTAATGTATTCACGCATTAAAATAAAGAAATAATTAGGAAACAGCCATAAACCGAAAATGATAAATATAACTGGAATATAAAAGGTTTCGGGCTACTGCAAAACAAAACAACCAAACCAGGGGTACCAGTGGAGGCCTAAATTAGCGGGGTGGGGTGGGTGGGGTTACCTTACCTTATGGTGCCAGTGGGCGAGGGCAGGGGGCTCATGAGGTGGGCAATGTTGTCTGGAATGTTGATGGTCAGCGGGGCGATGTGAGGCTGCACGGCCTTGACGGGCGACTCCACCGCCTCCCGCCGCACCTTCTTCCCGCCGTTCGACAGCGCCGTGAACGTAATCTTGATGTTGGTGCTAGGGAACCGGAAGGTGCACCTGCACAGGACGAGACGGGAAGGGGAAGGGGGGATGGATGTGGTCAGTCGAGGTAGATTCATTCATTTATTTTATATTTCAGTTGATACTTTGATGTTCTACCATGACAGCCCATAAAGGCATGGTTAGTCTTTCTTGCTAACTCCGAGCTCAAATCAAGACAGCATCGCTCCGTGGTCCTCCGTGGCATTGAAATGCATTGTCAAGCAAAACGTAGTGCTAAGGCTTTGTTGATACAAGCGGTGTTCACCACTTCGTTAATGTGGCCACAGAAAAATACAAAATTTTATATTGTCAAAAATATTACGGAGCCCATGGGGAGCAAAAAAAAAGAGTCA